>VZRS01000493.1:243066-264259 GCA_013398055.1 Ifrita kowaldi | reverse complement strand
ATTTGCTTTTTTTGATGCAAACTTTCAGTTTAGGTTGGTCTGAAGATCTGTTAGTGCTACAGATTTAACAAATTTTATAACACTGCTTCTTTTTTTAAAAAAGGAAGATTAATGACCTTCTGATGATTCTCAAGGACTGTAGCACAACATGGAAAATTATAAAAGCTGGACTGTGTAGGTATTTAAAAGACTAATCTTATGTTCTATTCAGATATTTTAAAATTGCAATGGCTTCA
The DNA here is from genome assembly GCA_013398055.1 of Ifrita kowaldi. Lineage (NCBI taxonomy): Eukaryota > Metazoa > Chordata > Aves > Passeriformes > Cinclosomatidae > Ifrita > Ifrita kowaldi. Next base: position 264,023 of record VZRS01000493.1, on the reverse strand, counting down.
TTAAACCTTTAAAGTTCTATACAATGTATACAGGCAAATCCAGAGAAAAGAATCCATCTTCTGTGCATCTTTAAGTAAACAGGAAAGCCCAGTGTATTTTGAGGGGTGAGATTTAAGTTGCATTTCTACTTTCAAAAATGTCAAAAGCGTCTTATTGATGATATTAAAAAAATTATTAAGTTTATATACAAATGGATTTTTTTTTTTTTTAGTTGCAAATTCTGCCAACTTAGCCTGTGAGTTGAGCATTGCACTGCCTTCATTTCATCTCACTGGTCGCCAGAAATCACAGCTCTGTAGGCCAAGCTATCATTTTAATTGATCTTTGCCACCCTGTGTCTTCAGAGTACCGTGATGGGAAGGCATGACTGGATATGCAGAACTTTTCTGGCTGGTAATGAGTGACCAGTTTGAAGTTCATTAATCCAATTTGCTGGGTTGGCATGTAGAAAACCACAGACTCTTCTTCACAAATATTGTCTGTTTTATATGCTGTTCTCATGAAACAAAAAAATAGGGATGCCCTTTGTTGATCTTGTCACACAATGGTTTTTAAGACTGGAAAAAAGCCACTTTAAATATGTTGACACGTTCTTTGTACTAGAGACATTGAAATACACTTTTGATTTTTGGAAGGATGGAGATGTCCATCCAGGTGACGTAGAATTCACCTCAGCACCCAGGTTCTATGAAAGTGTCCATGGACACTCAAATGTCTTCAATTTGCTGATTCTTTTCTGTGAAACACAACAGCTACAAGGACTGCTCTGAAGCCCAGGACAGAAAGAGAAGGTTTATCAGAATGGGCTCCCAGTAAAAGAATTAATGGGAACGGTGCAGAGACTGAAGAACCCACAGAGCCCTCTCTATCTGCGAGTTGCAGCAAAGACAATGTCTCCCAACTCTTGCATGCTTTGTGCCAAAACAGGCTCCCATCACAGCTGGCTGATGCACACTGCCGGGACCCTCCCTCCTAATGGCCAAAACTTGTTTTCACTCTTTTAAGAGAGTGATGGACACAAGAGCTCTGGAAGGAGACCACTGCATCAATGGAGAGAGATGGGACTGACCCTTTCACCTCCGAATCCAACGTGACATTTTAATGATGGAGTCTGCTGCCATACACACACATGCAGTTTTTATTGATGGAAATTTCCCCTCTTTCAGCTTGGTGTATACAATCATAAGTCCCTCTTCTGCCTATCCCACAAGCAGAGAAACTGCTTTAGTCTCTCATGCATGCATGGGAAGATTACTTTTCTGAGGCAGGACTATAGAGGCTCCCACACAGGGCTGCATGCCTAAGGTTTTGGCTTGCCTTTTGGTCTAAGAATTAGCTTTCCTTGTGTAGCCCTCCAGCCATCCACAGAAGCTGCCAATTGTGTTACTGTAACCCAAAATGAGTGTTCTGTATTGTGAAAATTGCCATGTATGACATGCTAGTAGTCATTTGATCCCAAATGATTGCAGAGCTGCAGAAATATGATGGATGGTTCTAAAAATGGTTGCATCAGTCCACTGGGCTTTTATGAACAGTCAAGAAAACTGTCACCAGCGGTGGTTCACAGTTGAAAGATCTAATTGTATAAATCTAATGGAATGTTATAAACATAGCTGTGTTTTCTCCTTAATCACTTAAACTTGTGTTTAGCTGCTAGAAAACACTACTAGAGTAAATGGACTTTGTAGCCATGGTAACCTGTGGATTCACTTTTAATTTGTCTACAGAGAAAATATTTGGTGTTCTTTTCCTTGAAGTTTTCTGGTTTTATTGCAACAGCAAAGATGCCTTCTGTACACTCCTTCCGACCCTGAAAATCTTCATGGTTAACACTATGATAGTGGGAAATCTCTTGTTTCTCACTTTCAGTAACTTATTTTTCATAGTTAGCTCTTTGAGAAAGGGTCTTGTGCCATCTTCCACCATATTTACACTGTCAAACCTTGGCCTAGATCCAACAGAATATTGACATTTCTGTCTCCTACCTTAGCTTCCTCACTTCCTATTGATTTCATGGAGTTTGTAGACCTAAACCCTGGTGTGTGCCTGGTCCTTCCATAGCACAAATACACCGCGATGGAATAATATTTAATCAGATTACAAAATTATTCTTTTTTAATCACTTGTTCTGAAAGTGCAGCCTGGAATCTGAATTTCAAACTGTCTTCCATCTCAATGCCTCACTAAAAGGAGTCTGTAGAGTCAGTCAAGTCATTTATCCAGTGTTAGGCCAATAGGCTTCTGTTGCCTCCTCCATTATTGCATGGCCTCAGAGGAACAGAAGAACTTGGGGAAAAAGCTTCATCAAGACTGAAAATGATAATGAATTGGAGCCAGTGGACTGTTTCCTCCCAAGCCCTTGAGAAGAGAGTAGGGTAGGGACTGTCCCATCCCTGGGAGAGATAATGGGTCGGGCTGGTTCTCAAGCACATCACCATTTGATGTCCCTACTTTTCAGGGAAGAAATCTATATGACCACTACCAGTCCTGTTACAGTGCTCTGCACACCCTTCCACAGAGGCTTCTGTTATGTGTCTTGCTGCATGGCACAGGGAAAAGCAGCTCAGTAGGGATTGATTTGCCACTGTTCTGCCCTGCACAATACACAGCTCTGTGCAGGTTGTTGTGGAGCTCTTTCTCATCCTCCCTGCAACTCTGCTGTTGGAAGTAACATTGATAATACATGTGGGTTGTTGTTTTTTCTTTTAAACTCATTAAGTATTTACAGCACGTGGCATGCTGGATGCAATGAAAATGCTTGTCTAGGTATTTCCTTTTTGCTTTCTGTTTTCTAACTGCTTGGTATTGTTTGAACTCTGTATTTCTTGGATTGAAGTTTAACATTTCCCAAGTACAATGTTGACCCAAAACTCAAGGGAAAAAGCAAGCTGCTGTTTTCACATGAGAGATATGGAACAAATATGGGTTTTTTTCTTATAGTATGAGAGGGAGAGGTGATTTTTGACTCTTCTAATACTGAAGAAAAAGTGGACTGAAATTTAAAATCTAGGAGAGAAATTTCAGTGCTTCAGTGATGAACACTTTTGATTTTCAGATTAAGAGCCTTTGGAAACCACGTTTTATGCATGCCCAGTACATTTTTAGCAAAAGCTGTATTATGAACAAGTCTCACCTAAGCTCCAAAGGGAAAGATAAGGTGTGCTGCTCATGCATGCATGGAAAATCAGCTATTTAATCAATAATTTATGGAGGGTCCGTAGGGTGTCCTGCAATGGTCTGCAAAAGCCCTTCCTTCCTCTCTGGTGTGAGTGTGAAGCAGAAGCTAAGAGCAGTAGGCTAGAAGCAGAGAGCTGTGCTGTCACTCAAAAATCAGAGTGCTGTAGGGCTGCACTTACTTTTGCATTGAAAACCATGCAGTTTTGAAATGGACTTTTAGAAGGGCTGACCCCACGCATGCACTTCACAGTAAGACCTGAGCCAGTAAGGCAGAGCCTCAGGGGAGCCCTGTTAAAGGCTGCAGTCTTAAGCCAATGCTCTGCAACAGCCTCTGTGCCCTGCAGTGTAGATCAAGTTTCACTTTTGATCAATATGGGAGTTGAACCTAGAAAGTCCCTGGGACTGGTAGTGTGGTACCTTCTGGAGGGTCTTTGTTTAGCTAGTTAATTCTATTAAAACACACTACAGGATTATTAAGTTTGCAGGGCTTGATGCCCAAAGTTAGCGATAGGAACTTTACTCCTTGTGACCTACAACTCATAGTCAGGTCTGTGAGAACACTCCTTATCATGCAAATCACACATGCAAACCTACCTGTATTTCTACCATCCACAACCCTGTTTGCTGCAAATTATAATTTCAGATCTTATCCTGTATTTGTTCATTAGCTCAGTAAAAACATAATAGGATTTTCAGGGAAAGCCGTGTTGTGGCAACACATGAAGGAAGTGACTAGAGAATGGGATCCCAGCCAGGCTGGTTCCTAGTTTGCTGTCTTGCATAGCATTTGCTTTGCCATGGCCGTCCTTGCTTTATCACCACTGGCCTGCAGATTCCCAGGTTCACTTTCTTGAGATCTTTCTTGAAGGATGCCTCAGCTGCCAAGTCAGGTGTCTGCCTACCTGAGTGCATGGGTACAGCCATATTCTGTCTATTTGCTCCACAGATTACACTGTCGTCTTCCCATTGCAGCTCAGACTGGAGGGTTCTTCAGCTGCAGAATGTGCTCATTCTTTCTGAGTATCAGCTTGTTAATTTGCCTTTCCAACACAGAAGTGATAAAATTATTAAATAGTGCAAACATTAATCTTCTATAATAAATATTTAATAATTAATGATTAATTTAAAATTACCGTATGTGTATTATTATTATTAAACCAGTAATTTTAGAATAATAGTATAATAAAATTAGGTTATGATGTTATTGAAAAGAGGCCCCAAATATACACTAACATTATGAAGGCCTCTTCTTGGAGACAGAAAACATAACCCATGAGTAGGTAGATGAGCCATAATGCCCAAAACCAGTTCCTCGAGTTGCTTATCTTTGTCATCTACCATCACTTTCATTTTCTATGGGGAAATGCATTCTGGTTTCTAGCACAGTTTTGTAAAATGCCCTTTAAAGCCACCAGGAAATACAGTACCCCATCTGGCAGTTGCCAAGATGGATTGATTAGTGTTATCTAAATAGGCTCCAACCCATCGATAACATGTGCTAAACCTTCTCATAAGAGATTGTTTCTTTCCTTTTTTTTTTTGTGCTAGTAACTTGTCAGACAATTTTAATCCTATTGAAATGGGTAGTCCTTGCAAAGCAGTACAGGTTAGCAAAGTGAGTTCAGACTTACACTCTACTGCATTTCATCAGACACCAAACAGATTAATTTATGTTTTGGTTAAGAGCAGCCCCCTTCATCACATTTTTATGGGATCCAATTTCTTTCCAGAGAGGAAAAAAAAGGCTGAAAAGGCAAAATATCTTCTGTATAGGGTGATTTGAATCACTAAAGGATCTGAAATGGAATCACATCTTCCCACGAAAACAGAGTAATGTTAGTCATAGACTGTAGCAGATGTCTGTTAGTCACCATTAAATTAGGAGAGTTTACCCACTCTGTTCAGTCAGTGCAAACATGAAGTAGATCAGGTCCCAAATAGCTATTGCAAAAGGAGGCTTTCAGAAGTCAAACTTCGATCATAAAAGGGGGCAATACTGAAAATGTGTGAGGGAGCAGGGAAGAAGAGTGACAGACTATTTTCATTAACAAAAATAATTGTTAATCTCAAAAATACCTTCTGTTTGACATCTGCCCCTCCATGGGAGATAATTTCTTTTTCCAAGCAAAGGCTGAATGTTCAGCCATCACAAAATAAGTGGGTTTTGCTCTTGAGGGTAATTGAACAGCTGCAGCAGTGAATGAAATGTACAAGCACTTCCCAGCTCTCAGGATTTGGCCCATCAAGTGGTCCTTTCAGGGCATGGAACTGGCTGCTGGCTCAGCACACTCGGAATTTCTATTCTGAGATGCACCACTGAAAGCTACCAGTTCCAGAAGCTGAGGTCTCTAAATAGCTTGTAATGTTGTTAGAAATAGGATATTTAAAAGACATCTGGAAAAAAATGTTTGTGATCTTCTGTCAGAAATGGCTTATTTGCATGCCAGTTTTTCTCCAAATAAGCAGTCAGGATTCAAAAGAGGAACATTTCCAAAGAGTGTTGTCAAAATAAAAATCAGAATTTTTGGTACTGCAAGATGGAGAAAATTATTAATTGAAACGCATTTTTAGAAGTTCCCTCTAAGTAACACTGAACATAATTTTGCAAAACCAAAAGAAATAATACAAATTGTCTTTTATGTCAGATTTATGTTCTCCCTTTGGCGTTTGTGTAGCTTAGTTTGGTTAATGACTGTTACTTTCATTCAGATGGGCATGCCCTGGCAACCTCCCTTGTTTCTTCATCATTCAGTGATTTTGTTGTGTGTTGGGTTGATTAGATTTCAAAAGAAGCTCAACGTTTTCTTTAAAAAGCCTGTTCCAGCTGACTTAAGAAAATGTGAGAACATTGTTCTGTGATGGAATCCTACTCTGACCCCTTTTTTTTTTTTTTTTGCAGGTGGATGATGTGGTCTGAGACGCATTAAAGCAGTGCTGGTGACCAGATGCAGCAACCTCAAGCTGGAAGGCCACTCTTCCATGTGTGCCGTGTCACTGCTGCATGGTGGATCACTGAATGGATCACCATTGCAGAGAGCTGCCAGCAATGCTCCAGCTACTGCATTGTCTTCTTCCTGATGGTACCAACCTAGAGGTTAAATCCAACATATGAGCTAGAAGGCCACTGTTTCTTGTTGTATCTCAGTTTATTGCAGCACATTGTCCCATGGTGGGGAGCTACTTCCTGCTCACTGAGGCTTCATGGCACAGCAGTCTATTTCTCAGACCTTGGAACATCTCCTAGTGGCTTTGCTTGGGGATTGCTCTTCCTAAATAATCAGAGACTACTTGTAGAGATCAATTCTTTGTACTTATTCTGTCACTGGTCAAACACTCAAGTTGTAGTTTGTCTGGAGATTTACCATGGTTTTTCCATCAGGAAAAATGGTTATTGGAAATCTACAAAAATCGGGCAGAGCACATTGGCCTGGATTGAATTAGGCACCTTCTATGTCATCAGGGTATCAACCTTCCCCATTGTCTGCTTTCTCCAAAAAGGGACAAAGAAACCACAACTTTTTTCATCTTCTTTTTTATATATAGGCAAAAAAAGAATCCTGCTAGGTGAGCACTATTTTCCTGAGATTGTTTTTTTTTGGCAAAGCTATGTGTGCAGCAAGCAGCAGAATGTTCATGGGAATTCAGCTATGACTATAAATCTGTCAGTGCTTCATGTGTCATATCCTAGTCTGCTTAATTTCATGAAGTAGATGGAAAACCACAGTGGGTAAAGGCTTTACTAAATTTTGGAGGGAGTTTTACTAAATTTTGGAGGGACATTGATATTTGTCACATACTTAATTATTACTCTTTCAAAGTTACTTTGTAACATGGAGTCTAGTATTAAAGAAAGAGAAAGAAGAGAAACACTTCTGAATGCCAGTTGAGTCTAGTATAAAGGAAGGAGAAAGAAGAGAAACACTTCTGAATGCCAGTTGAGTTATTGAAGCTTAAGACAGATACTACGCAAAATACTCCAGCTGCTCGCTGTCAAGCTGTTCATTTGTGCACTGCAATGTCTGCTTAACTTTTCCTCACTTGGACCACCTGCCTTTTCAAAGTGTTTTATGTGTAAAAGAAGTCCCTGGAGGAAATTGCACAAACAACCTAAGGAAATATGGTGTCATTCTCCTGATTTATTCAACAGCTTCATTTTCCTTCATCTTCTCCATTTTGCACAGCTATTGTCTGGGAAATCTGCTGTCATAGATGAGAGCTTCCTTTGCTGACTGTAGGCTGAGGACACACTGGTTCCCTGCATTTCCTTTACACACAGCCCTGAATTGTTTTGTCTCCCATTTGGCCCACCAGTCTCATCCAGACCAGTAGGGGTTTTTGTCACTAATTCAACTAAGCATAGGCTCATAGGCTTCATCTTCCTTGTAAGGTTTCCCTGGTAGGATATTTGATTTTAGGAGTCTTTTCCCGTGGTGGCTCGCTCTTTCTGTTTTGTTTTGTTGGAGTTTTTTTAAAATCCTCTTCCCCCTGCCATGCTCAAAATATAGAAAAAAGTTGCGAAATAATTATCACTTCCTGATGTGTGTTTGTGGAGCAATGAGGAATCATGAACTGACTGACTTAGATGACATGAAAATATCTTGCAGGTTTTTGGATTTATAGTAATTACTCTTAAAAAAAAGCGTTGCATGGCACGATTTCCCCTCTGGTTGTCCTTATTAGTGGGTTACTACAATTGCAGAGGGAACATTCTCTTCTGACTGTGATTCCTTACCCATTAAAGAGGGGAAATCACTCTGCTCTGTAAACTCAGCCTTCCTTCTCAAGCTGTACTGTGCTTACAGGCATGGTCTGAATAGCCATTGATACACCAAGGAATGTCCCTGGGTAACTCTGTACCTGTCATTCCTGGGGCTCCATTTTCCTATGTAACCCATGTCATTGCCTTCTAGAAAGAAGGCAAAATCGGGTTCATAATTTCGTCCCATCCTCAGTAACTGCTATTAGATGTCTGGCAATTGTCTTCTCTGGGAAAACTTCCCAACCACTTTGGCATCCTGGATATCTTCAACCACTTCAGCACTTACTAACAAGGTGATACCTCAGGAACAGTATTATACCCCTCTCCCAAAGACAATTAGTCTTAGCAGTACTTAAAGACTGGTATGTAAATTGCATTACTCTGGAGTCTTGAACTTCTTAGTAAAGTAGGTATTTGCTGCAGGCAGCTGCAGTACAAGTCAAACCAATTTATTAAACATAGATTAATAATTTGATACAATTATTTCCCAAGGACACTTACTAGGGTTATTTTTGAATGTTCAGTCATTTTGTAGCCCCAAATATACTGTATGATGAAAGTAGCTGGATTTATACTTTTAAGCCATCGTTGTTTAATTTCAACTCCTCTTTTTCCAAGCAGAGACTCTACAAAGATGAGCAGAGGTCAAATCATCAGCTGTTGGCTGTAACACTGTCCCCTTTCTTCTAGTTCAGCAAGCTCAAATCCCATAAATCTCCTTGATCTTGAAATACACAAAAGCACACTGAAAGCTAAAAGAAAAACTTGAGCATTTAGCTGTCTTGGAAATGTACTTCCAAATATATATTCTGCAAGATTTATCTTACAAAGCTTGTTAAACAGATGTGTTCAGTACTGGGCACCTTTTTTCTGGTGGTTTAAGTAAAGAGACATTGCTTCCACTGAGGGAAAATAATACATAAAGATTACTGACAAAATAGGTGACTGCATATATGTACTTCTTTAGGAATAAGGGCATATATATTAATTTCTGTAATTGTGGAAAATCACAGAATCACAGAATAGTTAGGGTTGGAAGGGACCTCTGGAGATCATCCAGTCCCACCCCCCTGCCAAGGCAGGGTAATCTCGAGCAGGTGACACAGGAACACTTCCAGGTGGGTTTTGAATGTCTCCAGAGAGAGAGACTCCACGAGCTCCCTGGGCAGCCTGTTCCAGTGCTCTGCCACCCTCAATGTAAAGAAGTTCTTCCTCTTGTTGAGGTGAAACTTCTTGAGTTTTGGTTTATGAGCATTGCTCCTGTCGCAGGGCACCACTGAAAAGAGTTTGGCACCAATGTACTCATATATTAAAGAAAATCTGCCTACTTCTTCATGACATAAACATATTTATAATTTGCCACATCAATGAATGGTTCCTTGTTCATGAGGATATGTGTTTGCAGCAGGTACTGAGATCAATCAATAGGTTAGGCCAGATAATCTGGGGTGGTGATTCAATAATATTCAGTCCTATTAGCCTGATCTGGCCATAAAATATATACAGAGCATGTTGGGGAAGCCTCCATTTGTCAGTGCCCTCCTCTGCCTTGTGCACAGAATGGGAAGCAGCACAAAAATGCAGGCTCACCAGGCTCGCAGCCTGGATCCCGTGAGACACTGACAGGATTCACCTTATCTGTGCCCCTTTTTCCTTCACAAAGGCTCTGCCACATTCTTTCAGAAAGACACTTCAGACACAGCAGAGAGCCAGCTGCTGGCTGGACGAGCTGTTCCAGCAGTGACAGCCGGCTTGGAGTGCCTAGAGGTACGCCCATCATGTTAATTACGAGATCAGTGCTGTTACTGGGTGATGGGTGTGTCAGGCTGCTTGACAGAGAGTGCCAGATGCCACGCTCAGTTACCACATGATTGTCCTGTCACTAGACAGATGTTGGGCCATATTTTTGCACCCTCCATCAGAAGCATCCCTCTCTGGCATGAGCATGGAGCCTCCTTTCCATGAAAGATCTTCTGATCAGGATTTCAGAAATCTCCGTCACTGTCATACCTTTTCTGCATTAACTCAGAAGCAAATCTCATTCCCTTGATCAATGCTGAATGCAGAGTGCACCCATCCATCTCTTATTTCTTTCTCCTATTTTTGTTTTCATATTGATCTCTGCTACCACAAGAAAGTCGGCGAGATGTAGGCATGATATTATGAAGCTGGAAGATGCAGTCACATTTCTTCATCCCTGGAGGCATTCTCACCAGTATGCAAATGCTAAAAAATGATGAAACCTTAGGAAAACCAGTTGATGTTTCAGTTCAGGTTATGACATATACACTAAAAGTATAAATCTTATCATGATGTTTTTTCAGGACAAACCAGTACCCAGGAATTCCTATGAAAGAGGTGAAGGACTGGGAAGATTGCAGTGGGAATAGTGGCCTGCAGGAGGGAAAGAGGAAAAGAAAAGGAGTCCCAGCAAGAGGGAAGGAAAGAAAATAAGAATGATAATGCTTAGGAATTTTCACAAACAAATGTAACTATACCTTTCTGTCTAATGGTCTTGGTAGGCTTTATTTCCAATCACTTTTCTAATTCCTTTTTGAGCAAACTTGTACTTTCAGCTTTCTCAACACCCTTTGCAGAATGCTGTGGCAATGAATTCCACAATTTAAAAACAGCTTGTGAAGTATTGCCTTTCTAACCTGTCACCTGATAATTTCATTTGATGTCACTCAGTTCTTGTACTGTGAGAAACAGTCAATAATTATTCCTCATTCATCTTCTCTGTGGCAATCATAAATTTATATATTTTAAAAATATTATTTTATGCAATTTTGTATTTGTTCTAGTTTCGCTATATCCTTTTAAACATTGATTAATCAAAACTCCATGCAGTTTTCTAGGTGTGTGTGCATTGCAGACTTTGACAAAGACTTACTGATGTTTTCTATTTTCTACTCCTTTCTTAATAGTTTTTAGCCTTCTGCTCTCCTATTCCATGGATGCTGAATAGCGAACTGATGTTTTCTGGAATTAGTCAGAAAAATAATCAGTTTCTCTTTCATGGATAATAGTTGCTGATTAGAGCATAATGAGGTGGAGAACTTCAGAACTGAGGTGCTTTAATCTCATGCAAAAACAGAGACAAAAATTTGGAAAAGGACACAAGGGTGCATACATTCATAGGAAAATATGTAATGCAGACTTTTTCTTCCTCAGCTCTTCTTCAGAAAGAACAGGTAGCTGTATGAGAGGAAGCTACAGAGAACCAAGTTGCAGTGAGAGGTAAGTGATGACCAAGATGTGGACCATACAACGTCTCTTTTCACATTTGGATCAACTAGACATTATCAGGGAGGAATAATGGCATTTATTGTAATTCTTGATGAGGACAGAAAATAATTGAAATGCCACCATTGTGAAAATGATGGCATTTCAGTCGAGACAAGAGGAGATGAAAAGGTGAGACAAGAAATGATGTAGCTATTCAGCACACAACTACACCAGGGACCAGTTATCAGAGGGGCCCAGGTGCAGCCTAGGAAGATGGGGGAAGCAAGGGGTGAATGTCAGCAGCTGGTAGGATAAACAGTCGCATTCTGATTATTGCACTGCTGCCTGTATTGAGCACACAGCACCACTAACAACAAATACAAAACTAGAAGACAAGTCCCCAGTTTCCTTTCTGTTATTTTTTAAATTGGGAAAAGATGAAAATAATTACTGTGATTTGAATTTTCCCTGTGTTTGTTGACAAGGTTATTTACATGTAATATATGAATTCATAGCCATTGTTACCTTAAGAGGCTTCCAGCAGTTCTGTCTTAGAATATTTCATGTGAAAATTCATGTGCTTCAAGCATTATTACTCTTTCTTGCCCTTACGGGATTATGATGCACACATTTGCTTTATGCAATCTTTTCAGTTTAATCTTTTCAGTCCCTTAGAAGGAGATGACCATTGGTCAAAGAGATATTTATATTTCCCTGTTCACCCCAAGAATGTCTAAATTCACCTGTTTAACCTGATTAGTTTAGTAAAAACTGTTACTAGACAGAATGAAGGCTAGATGGTTTCTCCCTTTTTAGTTATAAATCTTATTTTTCCTAATTTATTATTTTTAATTAAATAATTGATTTGGTTTCAGTTAGTTACTCTTGGTTACTTTGAGCTCTAAGGAAAAAAAAATAAATCTTGAAAGCCTGAGGAAAAAGGAACAGTTCTGTGGAAATAAATGTCTTTTTTTTTCCCCCCCAGATATCTTCGTCTTGAAATAATTGTTTAGTATAATGTGGCAATTTCCAGAACAGTCAAGTCAATGAATTACAAAAGAAATATTTGGGAAATGTGATAAATGTACTCATTAGCAGACTTAAAAGGCGTATTCAAAGCAGACTTAAATGGAGGAAGGGAGCCAGCACCGAAGAAAATAATAGCATCTTTGGAAAGTGGTTTATCCTGTCCTCTTATATAAGCAGGTCACAGTGGAAAGAAGCAGCTTCTTCCAAACAAAAGCAAACACCACACTGTTTTCCAGGAAAATGCAGAATTACAGCAGGTTTCCCCAGGGTTTGGAGAGTATCGGGTTTGTCCCACTACTTCACTGGACGTCTTGCAGAGAGATAATGAATGGCCCTCACAGTCCCCTGGTGGTGTCCTCTGGGCACCAGAGACAGAAAATTTTAGAAGAGGGAAACCTATTGTGTCTTGCTGGCAATTTTCCCCCTTTTCTCTGGTGAGAATAACAAAGACAACTCGGTGGATCTTGTCCCTAAGCCTTGAGAAGCACTAGTCTGCACTGGTGCAGCAGTACCTGCTTGGGCCTCAGCAGAGCTCCATGCAGGACAGCTGGACTGGGCTGCTGTGTGCTCAGCCCTGACAGTCCTGGGCAACACAGTCCACCCAAGTGCGCCAGTTTGGCCAAAATCTAGCAATATATCCTCTGAGAGAAAACCAGGTTACAACCACCCTTCCCCCCACCAGGTTCGGGAAAAAAGGAAATTTTCCTCGAAGGAAAGTGAAAGAGCTAAAAACTATTTATTTAACAAACACACATGAAAAGGATAATAATGCTAAATAATGAAATCTCTTGCTGTAGAGAGAAACCTGGGAAGATTTCAGAGTCCTTCTGTAGGTGTGGTCTCTCTCCTCCTCGGAGCTGGTTTGGCGAGGGCCCAGCCCCCTGGGCCTCGGGGAAAATTCTCCCGATGTGTTCTGATGTTGTTGAAACAGTCCAGAAGAAGAAGAAGGGAAAAAAAAACCCGAAGTCCCAGGAAACAAAGTTCAGCTTTCCGTCTCACGCCAGAGAGAGGAAAAAAACCCAAAAAAAAATGGCTGAAGAAGCAAGAAGGATGCTCCCCCCGTGCTACCGCAGCCAGAGCACACAGAGGAGTGAATCTCCGTGTCCTTGAGACACTGCTTGGAAATGTTCGCTTGGTCCCTTTTTGTTCTTCCCTCTCAAGCTCAGTTTAAAGGCACAGAAAAGGCACAAAATCAATTGTTAGGCATAAAGCCGTGATAGGGGATCTAGACGATGGAGTCACCCCAAGACACCAAGGCAGATGTTTGGTACAGGCTAAAGCATCCAGCAAACCTGAGTTTTTCTGCTTCCCATGTATATACGTCTGTGTTGGATGAGTCTGATCTGGTAACCCAGCCAACTCCCATATTTAACAGGTGTTGTAGACAAACTTTTTGATACCTTCGAGCACATGCACACTATTACAAATGGCAGTGAAACAGCAGAAAAAATCTGCCTCCACTTCCTCCAGTGTCTGGGGTCAGACTCTGTCTGTGTCCAGATCAAGAGGCTGTTATGCTTGCAGAAGCTCCCCTACATAGGCAGAGACTCTGGAGAAATTATGAAGTGTCTTGGGCTTCCATGAATTGGAGTGCATAAAATAAAATGCTAGGGAAAAATCTGAAGTTCAATGCCTTCTTTTCCTTAAGACAGTTCTGTTTCCACTTCACTTGTTATTTGAATTATTCCTTGACTGCTTTTAAAATCACCTCTTGCACAGCAACCTCATCTCATATTCTGATTTCAGTCGTTTTCTAAGTCAACTAAAAGCTAGTGGCTGCTGTTTCAGGAACTCACAACCCTAATTGCTGTCCCTTCTAGTGTGGAGTTTGCCTTTTTGTCCACATGGATACACTTTGAAATCACAGCACACTTACATAAAACAGTTATTATCTTCAAAAGATGTGATCCCTCAGAAGTCATGTCAGAGACTTAATCAGTGTAAGAAATCACATCATCCTGAATTGCTCTTCAGGGTGGCAAAAGTTTCTTCTAGGCCAACCCAGCAAAAAATGTCAAATCAGACAAGGGTTGTATTAATTTTATTTGGCAGTTCTCTGCAGAACATAAGGAGGTAGACCTCAGCTCTATATTTATTTTATTGGAAGGAGTAGGAAGCTTGTCACAGATCAAAGTCTTCCAGCTGCTCTCTTGGGAAGGCACCACTCTTTCTGCTGGGTCTATGTAGCTGTAAGAGCACTGGGCATACAAGTAAGAATAAATAATATATAATAATTACTTGTGATTACTTTCAGTATTCATCTGCTTGTACAGGATAAGCTAAACTTTCAACTGTGATCAGACAGTAAGCAGAGTGTTTTTTAAAAATGTCTGCTGGAAATGTGGCTGCAAAACTATCTATATACCCATTTTCCCTAAAAATGTGATTTCCCCCTCCGTATATTTCACAGAAATATGCCAGTTTTTTTTACATGTTTGATAGGGAACTGACTTAAATAGCTTGGGCCTGTCTTGTTTTAATAATTTAATTTAGGTTGCATTGTTTTCATTCACATAATTTTGACTCATTAAAATATTAATAATATGTTATATTTATCAGTACATGTACTAAATACATTTATATTTTATGTTTAGACTTTTTTAAGTGTTTCACTAGAAGCAGAATACAGTATTTAACATATAAATTAATTTAAAGTCAGAATTTAAGCTTTTATTATTTTAAGCAAATTTCATTTTTTGAGACAAAACACAACCTCTTTTTGCAACTTTTTACTATCCACCAAAAGATATAGAAGACCAGGACAATTTTTATTGTGTATCCTGTCTGCAAATATTTGTAACTTTCTGTAAAACTGCTTCTTCTAAACTAAGTCGTTACATTTAGGACCCTCATCTGCTGAGGAGCCTCTGCCTGTGACTGAGAGGCCTCTTCTAGGCTAAAGGCACTTATAGTCACAAAAAATGGTTAGTATTTCTTTTTAATTTGTTCATTGCAAATCTCTTTGACTTGCATGTCTGTCATTCTGGAGACTGGGCTCAGACACATCTAATAATAAAGAGAAGTACAATCCCTTACACTTACAGTGTGTTTCCCGCTCCAACATTGGTGATGTTCTCCACATTCCAAAAGTTATCATATGCCACAGACTAAAATATCAAATTTCCAGTCCCCGTGCCACCTACACCATCTCTGTTAGTCCATTTATTTTTAAAATTATTTCCACTTCTATTCAATTTCAGATTTGAATACAACTAGAGCCTTTATTTCTTGTTCTTTTCTATGCTTATAATTGAAAATCAGAACTCACTTCTTTGCTCAACTCCAAGAATTCTGTAGCCTGAAAGAATGGAAATTAAACTGCATAGAAATTTCTGCATATGGTCACCTTATTTAACAGGGATTCAGCTTTTTAATGATCCATGGTGTGATTAGATAATTAAGGAGCAAGGAAAATGTGAAAGAGCAAACAAAAAATGATAGAGACCAATTACCAAAATGAAACAGACTAATGCACCCTAACATGAATGATGCTTACTTAAAAATGGTGTTTTATTGAATCAGGCAGAACTTGACCTATATTGGAAACAGAAGGAATTATAGTGATTATGTTGGGATAATGTCAGAAAGCAGCTTGGCTGCATTATTAAGCTTGGAAGAATCAGCTGCCACTATAAAATGCATCGCTAAACAGACAAGGACAGTAACAAATTATCCAAAGGAAAGTGAGGGAGTTGAGAGGCCATTTTGTCACTGCACTGTCATTGTGCAGGCATTGATCATCCGTCTTGCTGAGGACAGTCCAGGGAGGTGGGGAATACCTGTACTCTCAGGAAACCAGACCAAGCCTTGGCACAAGGACAGTGTGGAAGGATCCTATCTGATCCTATTGAAACCCAGGTAGCAGCTCGAAAATCAATGCAGGTAACAGGACACTGCAGCTGGATCAAGGTCCTTTGGGAAGATGCAAGTCCTTTTCACCTGCAGGGACAGTCTTGTGTTGTGCTCTTTGCCGTCTTGCTGTTTCTAACAAAGCAAACAGTTGAATGCAGATGTTGTTTGTTAAACATGCTGAGAATACAAATATACAAATATACTCATAATACAAAATATACTCGCATAAGGTGCCAGGGTGAGAAGGGCAATTACAAATGAAGATTGTTTCAGTCTTGGTTATGCCTTTCTTACCCCTGCAATGCTAGTGGAGCTGCTCAGTTGTGACTAAAATTAATTTTCAAGCTAAGAGAAATGAAGGTCATAGCAGGAACATACATGTCACTGCCATCTACGCTTGCCATATACGTGTCTGTATTTTAAAAGTTAGTGTTCTCAGGACCAAGAAATGCTAAACCAATAAACAAAAATGGAAGAACCTGCCCCAGGCCACCTTTTGCCTCTAGAAGACAGATGCAAATTAGGATAACTAGTTCATGGGGGATTTAATGTGCCAATGTGCATGAGGGGCTGGAAGTGACCTGATGCTACCTTGGAACAGAAGACAGTTGAATGACACAAACTTGTCCCCTAATTACCCAGATGAGGTTGCAGGTCAACATAAAAAATAACTTGTTATTGATGGATCATATTTATTCAGTGAGAGATCTTCTGGAGGTGCTATACAATATAAGCACAGATGTTAACATTTAATAGTAGAACTTGAGATTGGTCTTGAGGCTTTCAGCTGCAACAATTTCCCTGGTGCTAATTTTTGCTGGAGGGCTGAGAACAGCCTATGGAATTCACACTGGAATTTTTAGACCTTTATTGTGTTTTCATAACTACAAGCTCATTCCCTTCTGTTGGTGAGGCTCTCATGGGCTTGATGCACCATCTGTAATTTCCTCATAGTGCTGAACTTTAAGACATTGGTTTCTTTCACAACTTAATCAGGGTCTTTTGGAAAAAAAAAGAAACAGTACAAATATTAGTCAGTGTTTTGAAATTAACTTATGTGCTAAATGTAGATATATTGGCCCAGATCTTTCAGGAAAAAACAAGCAAATAAAAGAACTTAATTTATCTATAGACTAAAAGGTGAAATCTTGAGATTTGGTGGGCTTTGGGGGTTGCTTATTTACTTCTTTTGGCTTTTTAAGAAATAAATTTAAGAAAGAAATTTAATTTGTACCAATTTTTTGTTTCAAAACCTTTGAAATATTTCCACCAATTTTCATAATTATATTACTCAAACCATGGACAGTGTTTCAACATGGGGAAATTCTGTAAACATGATAGAAATATGCTGTAATTAGAAAAATAGTTTCATCGAGACTTTTTTTATCACATTTGAAAATTTTTAAGGGTAAAAATAAACGTCAGAACTGACATTTTCCTACAAAAAGTTTTATCTTGAATGAATCAGCATTATTCCTTAAGAAACCAGCTTGCTGAAAAGTACCTTGATGGTCCAAAGCTTCACTCAAAGCTGACGACTGTGCATCACAGGTGTCATCCACCATGATCCTTTGATGCAAAATAGTTTTATCATCTTCAATAATGAGTAAATTTGGCCTGAGAACTCTTTAGGAGAGTTTTCTTCCATGTAGTTCCTTACCTAAATACATAATATATTTTCACTGATGAAAAACTTTCTAAGGAACTCCATTGTATGTTGCAAATTTATTTTTCTTACTTAATTCAAGCAAGCACAATTTGGATGAACTAATTTGATGGGGGGAGAGGTGCTGAAATCTGATTTCTCAGTCTCATCCCAATCTGACTTTTTGATTTTGACTCAAACAGAATTTCTTTGGCTCTCTGACTTCCTCAGCTGTATGTAATTTAAGAGAAATCAATTTAGAAATTAGATGCATTAATTACTCAGCAGTGGTCAGAAAAGAACTTGCTTTTTTTATAGTTGGTTGAGTCCAAATATCTGTCTTAAATACTAAAGCATTAATTCCACTTGGAGGTGAATTAGATCAGTTTTTACAAAATGCCAGTAGTTTTCAGTGGAAACATTCCAATTGAAAAAAGCTGGTTTTTAATGATTTTTGGTTGATCTAAATTTGGACTGATCTGGCACTCCGCTCTGTGAAATGCTAGACATGAAGGTGATCCCTCTTTTGATGAAAAATGTCCCTGGGATCGCAGCAGCATGCAGGAAGACAAATAGGAAGGAACCCATCCTCCAGAGGGAGGAGGCAGTCAGGAATCACAACCAGAGCTGCTCCTTCCACTGACTCTGGAACATTCAGGATCCAGAAACACAGAATGATTCTTCTGTTCCTTGGGTAAGTGCTGAGGTTAGTTTATGTGCATTTATTAAACATTCAGTCTTCCCCAGTGGAGGGACTGCTATAGTTCATTGTTTTATAAAATCTACAGACAAGGGTTGCTGCAAGATAACATAATCTTTATCAAGGGCAGTATTTTAAGAAAAACAATTCATTAATATCAAGAGTCAAAATCAAGAAGAAAAATCCTTTAATTTAGCACTTCAGTGGGCTTTACCGATAGTGTTTTGCTAGATAACATATCCAAAAGTGGAACATTTGAAACTCACTAACCAGAACTTTGCCTGTATCGACTTTTTTGTTCATCTCTTTGAAGGGTACACATGGCATACTATAAAGTGTTAAGTCAAAGCTGCAATGGAAGTTGTAGTCTGTGATAGTCTCTAGTGCATTACTCAAAAATGTGTGGGAAAGAGAGTTGGCCACGTCCTGTAAGCAAACAGACCAGTGTTGTCCTTGGGTTACAATGAAATGAGTTCTATCATCTGCAGATGTGGCCCCTTGCTTTGAATCACATGCTAGTCAGGAGAGTGAGCTCTGCACCTCTGCACACTTTTAATGCTCCTTACCAATCACTTTAGCTGGCCACTGCCCTGTCTGTACTTGTTAAAGTGCCCAAGTCATTTAGTGCAGGCTAAGCAAAGAAGATGTCCTTCAGTCATTTTAAGATTAGAAATCTCTTCCTCCCTTCAAGATGCAATACAGAGGCAAAGCTGATTTCACCTCAGTTTGATGTCAGGCATATTTGACATGTCTGTCAAGAGTACCTGTCCTATTTCATTACTTTGCTCCTTCAGCTTCTCCCTTAACTGTGCATGTTTAAGGAGAACGTGGAGGACAAACTCAGTTCACTAGGTCTTATAAATTCTTTGCTTCTAAGCAATTTTGAGGACTGTAAGAAAGCTGATCATGCTGAGCTATAGATCTACTTTTTTTCATTTGAGGAACCAAGAAAAGATGTTCACACCAGAAGCCTCTGAAAAAAAACCACCCCTGCATCAACTGCTTGGTATCTGTCTGAAAAGACACTGATACTGTGAATGGATGAAAGGCATTACAGCGTGAGGTGCACACCAGGTGGATTTGTATTGCATAACCTGGAGCTGTTTTTCAATAATTTCCTGCATGACAGAGATAGTGCTAGAAAGTGTCAGGTGTCATGTTTGGCACACAGAGGGAGCTTAGGCGTTTGTGCTTCAAAGAAGGATTCAGAGATCACTGTTGCTCCCCATCAGTCTGCCGACCTAGTATGATTTATGCTCAGGTTCAGCTCAAGCGCTGATCCCAAGAACCACCCCCCTCCTGTAACAGCCATGCACGGGCAATACAGCGCATAACCTAACCCAGAGCCTGTTTCCTTGGGGAAACAGTAGCTTGGGAATGGCTGGCAGGATAGCTGTTTGGGGGTGGAGCTGTTAGTCCCAATGTCAGTGGTGGTTGCAAAGTATCCCCCGGAAGTTTGCTATTGAAAACTGGGCAGGGCGCTTCCAAAAATGACACCAGTTAATTGCGTTTCCAGGGGCACAGAGAAGGCTGGGTCCTGCAGCGAGTTCTGTGCCAGGGGCAGAGTAAGCTCCTACAGAGTAAGAGGCCCTAACAACAGGCTCTCAGCCAGCCTTGGGGACGGGCAGGGACCCTTTCAGGGTGCTGTTGTAGCTCTCAGCCTTTTCCTCCCCAGCTGCTTCACATGAATGTGTCCCAGAGCATCAAACAGAGCAGAAGCTTTTTCCTCCCCAGTTAGATGATTATAGTTTCCACCCCTTAGTGGCCTCTATGGGGGCAGGAGCATACCTACATTTTCAATAGATACCAGAAAAATGCATGAGGAATATTCCATGAGAAGTGTTCAGAATATTTGTCTGCATATAGGGACCAAAATGATAACTGAGTCATGATTACCAAAATCTGGACAGTTTTTTTACCTTCTTACATAGCTAACTTTTGCTCCTAGTCCCTTGTATTCTTAGGAGGTGTTGCTGCAGAAACGTTAATACCAAAGCAAATGCTAGCTATAAATGGACAATATTCCCGAATGCAGCAACTAAGGCGGGGAGAAAGGGGCTTTTACAACCTTTACCCACTGTTTCCCTGCTGCTGAAGCGGCCATGGGTATGCCCCACATAATTCAGAGCAGCTGATGGGCCCCACCTTTCCCCTTCTTTGCATCATCCCTGTTCTCCTGTGGGCACCCCTTGTTCACTGACCAGCCCTGGCAGAGGCATCCTTTGCTGAGAGCCACCCCCTGGCCATCACAAGGGGAATGGCTTGGCTCCCTCCAGCCCAAAAGGCAAGGCCCCAGCTCAGCTGCAGTGGCTGCAGCCCCCAGGATGCCATTATTGGCCTGTCTGTCATGCTGCTATTAGTGTGACTAAGAGGAACGACTCCAGCCAGTAAAAGGCATTAGCAGAGGTCATTAATGAAAGGTTCTGGGTATTCTTAGAAAATTGCAGCATTACTGGGATGATTTGAAATATTTATTAACGTGGGGGATTATTTCAGTTTGCAGATTTCTCTCATTATCTTACTTCTTTTTTTTTTTTTTTTTTATTTTTTTGAAACTCTAACAAGC
>VZRS01000493.1:231849-242379 GCA_013398055.1 Ifrita kowaldi | reverse complement strand
CTCCTTTGTTTTTTTTTTTTTTTTTTTTTTTTTTAGCTTGTTGCAAGGCTACCAAGCGAGCTTGTGAGGAATCCAGCAGTGGTCTCTTCAATCATGGAAAGTGCTTTTAGAAAACATTATGGTAATACTCAGCTAAATGCTGTTTGTCCCCCCAAAAAAGGAAAAATCACCATGAAGAAAACAAGAAAGTAGCACAGAGAGAAGAGTGTTCACTGCAGGAAACAGTCTTCTTTGCTCCATCTGTGAATGGTTTTCAAATGCAAAATCAAGATGGCTTTGAGCAACAAAATTCTGATGGTGAGCAGTCCCCAGGCTTGAAATTAAGTAGTGGGCTAGGCACACGAGAAGGCAAAATCATTGTTTTCATCGGGTTTCCTATAACTTGCCAGGGATGTTTCAAAAGAAAGCATGCAATCATAGTTAAGGAACTGTTATTTGGGGCAAATTTTGACCTAGTTTTCAAGATAAATATCTAATATTCATTTGCAGTTCCTTTGTAGGTGCTGATGAGTGGATGTCACAACATTTGAATACTCTCTTTAGAGACAGTAAACTGATTTTCAAATGCTCTTCCTAACTACTTTATCTCACATCATTTGGAGTCATGACATCCTCTGTAGACACTAATGATACCTGCCTTCAACTGTAGGCTGGAAAAGCACAGAATATATACAGAACCAAGTTAGAGGAGGGGTTTTCAATCTATGTCTCATAGTCCATACAGAATCTGACTCACAGAGGAGAACTGCTACCAGAAAAAACATCTTTGAGACTTACATACCCACTCACACCTCCAGCTGAGCACTAGCTCATGCAAAGTGAGTCTGAGTACTGATGGGTGAGCATTCATGTTTAAATTGTTGTTGCAGCAGTGGAGAGGTTGTTAAAGTTACCTGATGAAAGAGAAAATGATGATAGCCTTCAGACTGGTGAGAAGAACATAGGTGATTGGCATGAACAGGCAAAAGAGAATTTGTCATTCGTGTACTATGCCAGGCAGAAATTGCTGTGTGGGTGTGTAGCTTTGCATATGCTTGTTGTGGTTGACTTAAGCTAAGTCAATGATTCTGCTGAGATAAGTATACCTGAAATGAGAGAGGTGAATCAATGAAGGAAAAGGCAGGTATATAAACTCCAGAATGGAAATGAATCCCCAGTGTAATACCTCAGTTACAATCTAGAAAGAAACTGGCAGTTAGTTTTGAACGGAATGTGACTTACACTGAAAAAAACATAAAAATGTAAGAATTTACTGCACAATAAAAACAGTCAAAGGATTTTGATGTAATTGTTGTTTATAACAATCAACTTCATGATTAATCGTTTACCTTCCCTGTATCTGAGAAAAGAAAGGGTGAGAGGGAGTGAAGAGAGATGTGAATAATTCTATAAGCACGGACTTCAGAAATTTTCTCTTAAACCTGACACGTTCATTCTTTTTGTCAGTGGGGGAACTCATTGAAGAAGGAAATATGTCTGGTAATAACAACAATAATATTTTAAAAAATTAAATTAAGGGACACAGAATCTAAAACATATATTGACCATTTGAATCATTAAGGGAACTCTAAGGGGCTCAAAGCCAGAGGAAAAATGTAGACTCAGGATTATACCATGCAAATCTGATACTACATGGCAATTTCCCACTAATGCAAGGGAAAGCATTTCATAATTGGTAAGCAGAATGCATACTATGTTAGTGGCTGGAGTCAACACAAGGACTTAATTAACATTCATGTTTATCATGCACATCCCAAAACTGGATCAAAACAAATAGCAAGTGACTTTAAAACCTTAATTTCAGGCACTGTTTACAAATCTGTATATGTGACTTATAGATGTTTTCCTCAGCCACCCCATTCAGTTAGAGGAGGAACAAAGACAACATTGCTAAGATTTCTTCCCAAAGTTATGTGTAATTATCTACAGAGGTGCAGACGTTTCACACTATTCTCTCGTTCATTTAACTAGGATTCCTCGTGTGACTAAGGGCTCATTGGTGGGAATAAACATTAATAAAACCTGCCCCTGAAAGATCTTCATGCTATTGACAGATGGATTTTATTCTTGCACAGTTTATTAAAAATATCAGATACATGAAACTGGAGCATGGTTGCCTAGATTTCATTAGATATGTATGTAACATGATAAGTGCATGTCCCTCAAAGAATATCACTTTTGGAAGCAAATTCCTAGATAAATTATTCCTTTGTGTAAATGCAAAATGTATTTCTTCTTTTTTGCTATCATTATTATTATTACTTTTCTTCTTGTTAATGAAAATGCTCTCCAGAGAGTTTCTTACTGAAGTATTCATAAGTATTCATGCACAAGGAAACTATTACACTTTTATCCTTTTTTTTTTTTTTTTTAATTATACTTTTTTGAGCTATTGTCCCACTGCAGATTTTTTACAGGGTATGAGGAATTAGGGAGTTTTGTGATGCTAAAGAAATTAGTCATAGGGTACCTTGCTTTCATATTAAAGGAAGAGCTGAGGGACACCACTGTGGAAAATGCAGAATAAAAGTGAAGCTCACCACTTCTTTCAGGGAGCTTTTGAAATGGGTTCTTATGCTTTCTTCAGCTGGAAATGTGAAAGGTTTCTCAGGTTTCTCCTTTCTTTGGTTAAAATTTTATTTTTATTCCTTATGCCAAAAAAATATTATAAACTGCTGTTTCTCTTGTCCTTCTGTTGTCCCATGGCCTTAGAAGAACCTTTCTCTGAATGGTCCGTGGGAACAACCCTCAGGTGTCTAAATGGAGTTCGACTGAAATTAATCTTAAAATGCCCACAACTTTCAAGGAAAAATGATGCCTTCCTCACAATTTTAAAATGCTACAGAAAGCACACCAACTCATCTGAAAACCTGTACATTTCCACCTCTAAAAGGGCTAGACAGCAACAACAAACATTCCCCCAGATGAATGTTTTCTGAAGCCCCGGACAGCAACAATGCCATTTTGAGAACATGTGAGCAGTGGCAAAGCTGAAGCTGGACCCTGACAAGTCAGGTTACTACCCTGAGAAAGGTGTGGGTGCTGAGAAGCTCTGTCTAAAGGCAGCTGCTGCCTGTCCTGCCTTGGACGGCCCCTCTGGCTTTTCATGCATGTCCAGTGAGACGCTGGTGGCATGGAAGGTCATGGTTCCCAGAACTGCAGCAAGAGAAAGGAGACTTACAGCTGTGCTCCTGAAATGAAACTGCAGCTGACATGAGAGGAAAAATGCAGTGAAAAATGAGGACAAGCTGGAAGCTGTCAGAAACTAATTGGCACCACAGCCAACTTCATTCACTAAGGCATGGGCATAAAACCAAATTGCTTTCTCATCATGAAAATGAGGGCTTTTTAATACCATTCTCCTAGGCTTTCATCCCTTCTATTACTTTTCCTCACCAGGTTTATTCTTTCCTTCTGTCTGATCATTGGCTTTCTGTTCCCCCTTTCTCTCTTAGTTCAAGCATTTTTGCTTTTCTCTTTGCCCCTTTTTTCAAACAAACACTTCAACTCAACATTTATTTTCTCCTCTTTAAATAGTCACTATTTCAAACATCCTTTTTCCCTCTGCTAGTTTGACTCTCTCACCTTCTGCCTTCTTCACTAATTCACACCCTCCCACACTCACCCAAACACAAAGATTTTGCCTGGAAATTGTGAATGAATGGGTGATGGGTGGGAATGAAAGGGTATTCCCAGAATGGGTGTCTTCAACTCCAGTCATCAAATTCCCAATGAAAACTGATCAGCAAATGTGTTGGGATAAAGGCAGAGAAGGTGGCAAGGATGTTTATGGAGGTCTGTTTACTTAACTGGAAAGCTGGGGACGAAGATGTTCAAGACAAAGGTTTTGCATTGGAAATACAACTAACTTTTCCAGTGTCTAACTTTTCAAGCTAATAACCCTCTGGGAGTTTAAAATAGTCTGAGCAGAAGACACACACGCATGCGCTGTACTCTCTCTGACATGGAATTTTCTTCTGTCTTTGTTATCTGAAATTTTCATTAAAGTCATCCAAACTGAAAGAGGTTTTGGCTCTGTGCACAGCATAACAAAAGCCACCACTAGCACAGCATAGCAACGCATCATAACTAACTCTGTCTTTTCGTGCAGCAAAAATTCCTTCAGTAGTGAACCAGGTGCATTTCTGTGATGAAACACAAGAAGACTCTACAAAGAAATGCAATCTCTTTTCTCCTGTAATTCTGTTGGTCACATAACTACACACACAGAAATAATTTTCTGATATGAGGTTAAAGCCCTGTCTCAGTCAACTAAAACATGTCTATTTTTAATAAACTCTAGTTCCTAGTCAGCCATTGCTTTGCTTCAAATAGATCTTGTAGTATTTTTGTTTCCTTGCCTTTTAAAAAATACGTATTAACACTGCAGAAGGAGCAGTTGGAAATGTAAATTTGGAGAAGAAAAATACATTTGATAAAATACCACAATTCTATTACTGAGAAGGACAACTTGGTGGCAGCAAGCTCCATGTACCCTTACAAAGATGGATTGGGCATGCAGCACATACAAAAATATAAGGCTGGGGAATAAAGAAGCAACTCCTAATATTTTTCAAAGCAAATTTTCAACCCCTCTCTCAAAATGATGTAAAGTATAAATCTGCTGGATCAGAGGTAAGCAGTGGCATGAAGAGAAAATGGAGTAGGCTGAGTGAAAGATCTCACTAAGCAAAATAATATGTCTTCAGTTATCAGTGCAATCCCATTGGAAATGGGTTTGCTAGTGGACTGTGAATGATGTTTTCCCCCCTACCCAGTCAGTCTTTGGCTTCTCTGCTGGCACCTTTCATCACTAACAGACTGAAGCAAAACCAGTTTCATGCTCTGTCTTCTCAAAATTTATTGTGGGACAATCTAAGAGCTTTTCCTCCTCTGAATTAATTGTCACCCAAAGAGGAACCGTTTCTAATATGATATTTTAGGACAAAATGCCATCTATACACACTAGCAGGCTTGGTCATGAGAACTGGCCCGGGCATGAAGCAGCCACCCAGAGGAAATTCTGTGTTCTACTACTTGAATGACTGCTTGTAAATAGAGGATCATACTGTGCTCAGATGGGCCATGAGATGCTAATAAGCCTTAAGGAGCACAGCCCTGATCTGGATTTGAAATGACAGTCAAATAGGAATGAGGCATACAGCATCTCCCTCAAGTAATCTAATCCTTTTTCTGTGACATGATTTTAATACAATTCTTTGCATTCGCATTGCATGACTTAATCTGAATTAGCTTTCTGAGCAAGACCTAATATGGGCTGATCATTTAGACTCTCCAACTGATTTTCTCTCAGACAGACCTCATTTTAGGTTTCCTCAATATTTCTGCATCTCTTTTGTCGTGACCTTCAGCAGCTCTAGCTCCCTCCAGCTGACCCAGATGCTTTGCTTCTGCAATCTGAATCGCCAGTTTTCAGAGGCTGCTGTTGCTCCAGTGCTCCTTTCTGTGCTTTCAGTAAGCTTTCACAGAAAGCTCTTGGACAAATGCAGTCATCATGGCATGGAAGAGAAGTCATTCTTGCATTTAAAATCTGCTAATGACATAGGGAAAAGAAGATACGAACAAATGGTCACTTTTCATAAAGAAGGGAAATTACCACTAAAAATCCAAAGATTATGTGCTCAGACTTGGGAGGCAGTTACTGACAGGCAAGGAAGGTGTATGTGCAGGTGAAAAACCTTTTGTGATGATTAAAAATGGTTTAGTAAAATCAGTTCTAAAGCTGACTGCAAAAAGTGGCTGAGGGATTTCACAATGTGGAATAGCTGTGAGGTAAAATAGCAGGTGAAACATAATCTTAAAACCATTGTATCACCTACAGGAAAAACATGTCTAAGTATACATAAAAGTGAATGGGCTCTAGTTTAGCTACTGACATTGGGGGGAAAAAAAGAATGGGAATCACAAATAGAAACCGTCATTAATTGGATTAGTACAGTGTGCCCACGCTTTTTCTGAGAATTTTTTTTTCCATAAAAGATGTGGACAAAGGAAAGTCTGTTCAAAGCTATGGAAATAGCTCAGAGCATTTTAACTTGGAAGAGAGATGACTGAGGGAAAATATGGTCAAGGTTTATGAAATGATAATGGTTTGGAAAAGGACAACAGATCTTCACTGCTTCTTATGATGAAAGAATTAAAGTGCACAAAAACAAAATAGCCAGTAGCAAATATAAATAACAAAAATGTAAGTGCTTTTTTGCACAGCAGGTAGTTAAACCATGTAACTCTTTGCCATAGGTGTTAGGGAGACAAAAGCAAGAATGGGTTAAAAAACCCTGCTAGATACATTCATTAATATGAAAGTAGGACATGGGATATTTGACATAAGCCCAGTTAAATCTTGGAGGAGAAAAAAAACTCCCAGTCCAAAAACCTGCAGCTCTTGATGCTGAGGCATCAATAAATAGAAGAAAGATTGTTTCATATTTGCCCTTTTTCTCAATTTCTTCTTCTAAGTAGCTGGTATTGGCCAGCATCAGAGACATGATGTTGAGTTAGGGTTGTCTTTATTCTGACTCAGTAGAAGCACCCTCCTGTAATTAAAGTAAAAAGGTTATACAGAAACTGTTGATCAAAAGTTTCTTTATGCTGAGAATGGAGACAAGTAAACACAATCTCCAGCTCACATACTTTCAGCATGCAATTAAAGCAGCCTCCAAAGAGACAGTGACATTTTTAAGTGCATAAATTGCATGTCTAGTGCAGAATCACCAAAAAAAACCCCAAATCTAGGCACAGAGGAGTCTTGTTTAGATCTTCTGTTGCCCAGATATCTGGATGTGGACTTAACATGAGCGCCTCTGTGAGCCATCCTGCTCAGGGCAATTTTGTGGACCAGCTTCCATGGTCAAATACTCTGCTGCATGAGGGAGGAGCTGCTGATGATTTCAAATGAGCTATAAATAAACTGAAGGACATTAAATAAACAAGTCACATAGAATCATAGAACAGTTTGGGTTGGAAGGGACCTTTAAAGGTCATCTAGTCCAACTCCCCTGCAATGAGCAGGGACATCTTCAACTAGATCATGTTGCTCAGAGCCACATACAATCTGACCTTGACTGTTTCCAGATATAGGGAATCTACCAGCTCTCTGGGGAACCTTTTCCAGTGTTTTACCACCCTCATTGGTAAAAGCGTTCCTTATATCTAATTTAAACTGACCCTCTTTTAGTTTAAAACCATTTCCCCTTGTCCTATCACAACAGGCCCTGCTAAAAAGTCCATGTCCAGCTCTCTCGTAGGCTATTTCTAAGGACTGTCAGGTTGCTATATGGTACCCCCAGAGCCTTCTCTTCTCCAGGCTGAACAACCCCAACTCTCTCAGCCCTTCTCCACAGCAGAGGTGCTCCAGCCCTAGGATTGTTTTTGTTGCCCTCCTCTGGACCTGCTCCAACAGTCCTGTGTCCTTGCTGTGCTGAGGATCCCAGAGCTGGATGCAGCACTCCAGTGAGTTCTCATAAGAACGGAGCAGAGGAGCAGAATTGCCTCCCTCGCCCTGCTAGCCATGCTGCTCTGGATGCACCCCAGGATACAACGGGCTTTTCTGGGCTGCAAGAACACGTTGCTGGGCCATGTCCAGCCTCTCATCCACCAGCACCCCAAGTCCGTGATGGATGTGATTGAGATTAGCAATTCTGAGGAATAATAACAGCTTCTTGTGAAGGAAAAATAGAGCACAGACAATGATGATTTTGCAAACAGGCCAGGCTTTGTATCAGGTGTAGAAAGCAGATGGCAACAGAAGGAAATCTGAGCTACGTGTAGTTGTTGCCACAGGCAGGCTCTGAATGCAATGAGCCAAAGCTGCCATAAGAGACAGGCCAAAAGCTGTTTATATAACTACATGGAGAAGAAAAAGGAAGCAAAGGATGATCTGAACAGGATGCTGCATTTCAGGACATAAGGTGGGAAGTGTTAGTCACAGCATTAGGCATGCATGTCTTTAATCCAACAAGAGGAACTGTCTGTGTAAAGGCATTGGCTTTACTTTCTAAAACTGTCTGGTACACTGTGTTTTGAAAGGGTGCAGTGAAAGTTCATGAAATGAGACTTTGAATGGTGGGGTATGTCATGTCAGATGGAAATGTTAATCTTTCCCTTTGCTACTGAATCACAGTGAACAGTCTCTCTGAAGTTCTGTAGTGTGGAAATTTCATCCACTACCCTCTTATGAAAACAACAAAATCTAGTTCAATTTTATTCACCCAAAGTGGTACGAAGCCACAACTTTTTCTGGTAGCAATGCTACCAGAAGCTTGGAAATTGATGAGGTTTGCAAGTGCTTAATAATAATAATAATAATAATAAAAAAAAAAATCTAACAAAATGCAAAAGTATGTGACAGGTAAATTCAGACAATCAAAGTAACAGATTCATGGTTTTAAGTCATCTATTTCAAATATTTTATTTCCCAAATTCAAGTATGAAATAAAGATTTGAAGGCAAGAACTACAAAAATTGTTCAAAATCTGACAACTCTTACCAATCCTATTCCTAACAAAAAATTCAGCTTGGGTGTATCTATAGACCAGCATTCTGAATCCAGCTACAACTGACTGATTTTTCAGCTTTCTTTAGCTGATTTGGTAGAACTGCCAACGGCATGTACACAACCAGTGACCTGCTGCAAGTCATATTAAAAATGTGATTTTGACCAGGATATCAGAACTCAAAAAGAAAATATTTTCTACCTCATACAAGGACAAACCTGAAGTTTTTTGACTTCCAATTGTTGCAGAAGAATGCCCAGAGAATGCAAAAAGGAGAGAAAAGTTCAGCACCTCTTCAGCTTCCGAAGTCATGCTTAGAAAAAAGTATGGCTTTAGTGAGTTAGTTTGTGTCATGACTGTTTTCCTCCATTGTTAATAAAACTGAGATCTGAGTGTCCTTTCCAAAGGCAATGTGCCCTTTATCCACTTATATAATTCATTGTGCTGGTTTTGACTGTGGTAGAGTTAATTTTCTTCACAGTGGCTAGTACAGGGCTGTGTTTTGGATTTGTGCAGAACACAGGGTTCATAATACAAAGATGTTTTTGTTATTGCAGAGCAGGGCTTACACAGAGCCAAGGCCTTTTCTGCTTTTTCTATTGCTGTGCTGTCAGGGAGGCTGGGGTTGAATGGGAGGTTGGGAGGAGACACAGGTGGGACAGGTGACCCCAACTGACCAAAGGGATATTTCAGACCATATGACATCATGCTCAGTATATAAAGTGGGAGAAGAATGAGAAGGAGGGTCCAGGAGATGGCTGAACACCTGCCTGCCCATGGGAAGCAGTAAATTAATTCCTTGCTTTGCTTTGCTTGCATGCATGGCTTTTGCTTTTCCTATTAAACTTTCATCTCAACCCACGAGTTTTTTGGCTTTTACCCTTCCTGTTCTCTCCCCAGGCCCACTGGTGAGTGAGTGAGTGAGTGAGTGAGTGAGTGAGTGAGTGAGTGAGTGAGTGGCTGCATGGGGCTTGGTGGCTGGCTGGGGTTAAACCATGACACTCATAAACACTTCAGAGAAGTGAGGACCAGTCCCTAAAACTGTTGTGGCTTTTCTCTGGGTTATGTGTCTCAGACTGATCCATCAGGTGCTCTCTGTTCACTGGAAATGAGGTCTAAGTCTGTCATAAGTTGCAGAGCTGAAGTTACCCAGCCAAAGTAGGTCACTGATCACAGACCCCAGGGGAAGGTATTTTTATTTGCTTTCTGCAGAGGGAGCTGAAGCCAAAGGATGTGGGCAGCATTTACAGAAGCAGGAGTCATCCATCCTTCACAACAAACCAAGAGTGGACATGACTGAACTGAAGGACGAGCATGAGCCTCAATGAAGTTAAACACACATAGGGTTGAGGGCTGAGGAAAGGGATGGAGAGGCTCAGGGTAGAGTGACAGTTTTTACACAACTCATCCTTTTACACAGGAGAGATGGGATCTGAGCCATTGACAGGTGAAGTCATAAGGCACTTTTGGGGCACTGGTCTCAAAGCACAAAAGAACAGTCACCTTGTGAAGTTAACATGCAAAGACTGGCTGCCTCCTCACCAAAAGATGTGCCACTGCATTTGCAGCTCCCAACATTGACTACAGCTGCCTCTTGCAAGAATCAAAATACATACAGAGGTTTAGTGTCTCCTCTTCATTACCAGCAAAGCTGTTCACCTTTGCTGACCTCAGTTTCAGAAAAATAGATCTGATGTACTGCACTGCCTTGCAAAACTGAGAAGTTGTCACATCCCATCACAGAAACACTGGGCTCTCAGAATGGATAGGTCACTGAATAAGACTGAGGTTTCCAAGGACGGAGAATTGCTACCTAGGTTAAAGAAGCAGGCAGGGTTTTTTACTTGTTTATGTCAATAGCAACATATATCATAATCCATTAAAAAGGCTTTTCTGGATGGCCCTTGTTTGTAAGACGCCATTCTGGAATTTACTGTTCCAGATGGTGAACATCAGAGAAAGCTTCCCTGGGGTTTCTTTTCTGTTATTGAGTATTTGGCTGGCTTTAAAAAAA
>VZRS01000493.1:184336-231820 GCA_013398055.1 Ifrita kowaldi | reverse complement strand
AAAAAAAAAAAAGGAAAGAAATCTATTTGTGGCAGTCACCCAGCAAGGCATGTTTCATCCTAAACAGCTAAAGAGTTATATAATTACAGTCAACAGAAAGCAGTCTTATCTGGGAAGTGTCAGGCAGACTTACTTACAGGCAGTGATAGGAACTCAGTCCCTGCCACAATATGCTTTTTCATGTTTCTTCTCCTTTTCATTGTTTTTTCTGTGTAACTTTGTGCCCTGATTTTACACAGGTTGGATTAGCTCAGTATTAGTCTTCTGTAAAATCAGTGTAGCCTCTGAATTAAAAATACATATTAAAAGGAAAAAGAAGGGGTTTGCCAACATAATATTAATGACTTGTCAAGACAGCTAAGCTTGGCATATGAAGGCAGTTTTCTTTGGCTATCCAAAATAATTTCTACAGTAATTGGCTTCTTTCTCACATTTTTGAAGGTTGTATCCCCAGTACAGTGCTATACAACTGATGATTTATGCTTCTCATAAAAGAGAGGTAACTACAAGAAAAATAGTGCCTAAGCCACACTGGGGGGAAAAAATGGCTATAACGTAGCTACCAGAACTTTCCTAGGTCACTTCATTAAAAATAAAGATGTGTGGATACTGTAACAAATCATTCAAATCAGTAAAGCCTAGGCCTCTCACAAACTGCAAAGTCATTGCAATAGGCAATAAATGGAGAAGATATTTCCCTAGGTGAGTGTAAAATAACTTACACAACACAATCTTTAGCGATTGTGGAGGAGGTGTTTGGAGCAGCTACATTGTCCTAAAGGGACACCACAGCTCTGGATTTTGGACTCGGGCCTGTGTGTGTGTTGACTTGGAAGGTTATACCCTCTGCCTTTGAGAAGAGTGGGCAATTGTAACACCCAGAACAGGGGCTCTGGTATTTCTTCAGCTCTTTTTCTGGGTGGCTTTGTGAGGGATTACTTGACTAGACAGGGCAGAGCATGGCTGGTGGAAGTGCCTGTGCAAGTGGGCTTGGGCCAGGCAGCTGCTGGTGTCATCTGAACCTCTGCACACTTTCACTGTTGAGTCCTGGGTACGGAGCAGCCATTCAAGGCAGAAACACCTGCACATGCAAAAGTTATGCCCCTACCCACCTCCCTTGGTGCCTTGCAAGTCCTAGGAAACAGAGGAACTTTAAGGCAAACAATCATATACCTTTCCCTCTCTGTGAAACAGAATGAAGTTCATACCATTTTCTATTCTGGTGGTCAAAGATACCACCTCTAAGGACTTATAGCTAAAGCACAGAGTCTGTATCATAGATAAGAAGACATGGTTTTTCCATCAGTAACACAGTTTATCACATAAAAGAGAGCAAAAAATAAAAGAAGTAGTCCTGGGTAGTGATTTCTTGTAGTAAAAAAATTATGCTAAGTCAATAGAAGATACAGGTGTAAGAAAATGCTGTCTTAGCAATGAATGGATGAATAATCACCACAGCTGTGCTTCCAAAAAGCTCCCAATCCATTTATTTTACAAAAGCCTTTATAAGGACACAGAAACCTCTTCTGGGTGATGTACTGATCCTAGGGTAGTATGACAGCTTACAACAGCCACAGGACCAAAGCTGCTACCAAAACAACAGGGCAGTCACTTATGCTGTCTGTGATACTCTTCTGGGGTCAGCTTATGGGTCCTGCTTTCCTCAACATCTATCTGCATTGTGCCTTGCTATTCTGCTCAGAGCTGCTAGTCATTAAGCCTTAGTTTAAGGAGAGGAGAGAATGAAAGACCATGGCCTTTATCATCCAGAGATGAGCAGTGCTCTCCATGAAACTGCCTCATGTTGGGAATCAATTAAAAGTTTGTGATTTTGAGGGATGTGGTGAAAGAAGAGATTGAGAAAGCGGAGAACAAGCCAACCAACCTTTCACATTCCCTCAGATCCGGTGGGATCTCCAATCCCTTCCATGCCTGCAGAAGTCATTGTGACTTGAGCTGACACCTCAGAGTGGTATCTCCCAATGGTCTGTTGTTGGCAGACTTCTTCAGAGTGGCTTGAGTGGCGTCCTCCAAGCTCGTTGACTGGCTCCTACATTGCGCTTTCTGCAGCTTAATCACATGCTGTCAGACACTAATGGGGATGCTAATGAACTAATTATCATCTATTGGTAGCTGATCTTCATGGGAATGCAAGTGGAGCTGCTCTTCACATATATCACTAGAACAGTCTCTGCTCCCAACCTAACCAGAGATTTTCACCTGTTATTTTTTCTTTTTGGCAAAAACAAAGCTGGGAAGGGATACACTACACAGTCCTTCTCACATCATAGATCCCGACAATGTGCATCCATCAGTGGGACAGGCAGCTATGGGGAAGAGAAATAGAGGATCAACCACTTGAGTACAGCCATGCATATTCCATAAATCATCCTAAGAAGTTGGGCTTGATCCCTGTGGTAACAAGATTTGGAGGAATTCCTCTTGTCTACTGGCCACAGCAAGAATAAGGAACTAACTGCCTCATACATTAGCTACAACAGACAAATCAAGTGAGTGTAAAAGGACATGTTTAAAAATTGATTCTGGGTTTTAGGTTTTAGGCAAGATGCAGCTTGTCCAAAAAAGCAAAAATGGACATGGATATTATCTTCAAGGGAATACTGGTACTGCTGTAATAAGACATGTTTACGAGACAGTCTGGATGTTAAAATTAAAAGAGCCCTGGCTAATTCAGAAATTAAGAAACATGCACAAGGCCTACAAATGAACTGCATCTCTGCAAAGTTAAAAATCAGCATATGGGACAGAGCTGCCAAATTCCAATGTGTGATCTGTGCTGTGGAAGAAGACACCAGATATGCCAGCCTCCAGTTCCTGATATGCTATTTCTATCCACAGCAGAAATGGAGATATTTCCCTTGGTTAAAATGGATTTTAAATCTGTCCCAGGATTCACTGGGATATCTAGGATATTCTCCTAGGAATGTTAAAATGAAGTATTGGAATGGAAGAGTGGAGAGAACAGGGAGAAAAAACTGTTGGAAAACACAGGAAAGGGGAGGTGGGAAGAGACATTTAGTGCATCTCACAATATGTATGTAGGCAAGAGATACACTGCAAAAAAATAAGTGAAAAAAGGCTACATAGGAAAAGAAGAGAACATTTCTATTCACCTCCCTCTCTGCTTTCTGAGAATATCAGAGGGACAAGGCATTAGTCCTATTAAAACTGTCTTCTGGTTGTAGAATGGAAGCACGTTGTATGTATATCCCCACTTCAGGGAACATTCAAAGAATGACTGTGTGGGCTTTGCACGGTTTGAACAACTGATGGTTTGATAAGAAACACTGGAGATACCCATCCAGCTATGTGTTAGCTTTCAGGTCAGGGGCGACAGAAAAAAAAGTGGTGTAGTTGGTGTAGTTGCCACTTCTTTTGAGTGTTATGCAGTTCTGCATAACAGTCCCAGACAGAAGTGCAATTTGTTAAAAATGTGCTCCTGTCTCCTATGTTGCAGTGTCCTATCAATCTTCACGGCAGTTTGGATTTCTGTGTGGAGGTACAACACTGCCATGTCAGAGGTTGGCCATATGACTTTGAGGAAAGGACAGTCCCAAAACAAGGATATTTTTAAGATTTACATAAACTTCAGGAACTGTTACTTTAAAATCAACCCTACTTATCTGCAAAGAAGGGATGCAAATAAAATGAAAATAGCAAGTATTATTTTAAACAGTAGATTTCAATATTATTAAATAAAATTCTATTTTTTCCATGTGATTAGATTTTTTACTGAATTACTTTTTCACTGAAATAAAATGGGGGGTAGGGAATTGGTAAAGCTGCATGATACTAGAGGTCAGTTCTTCAGTCTATCATTTACTTCATGCACAGCCATACACAAACAACATTACAACTTCTGTGCTTTCGTTTCCCTATCAGGTAAGTAATAGGTATTTCTATTATTAACATAATGATTTCTTTACAGGAGTGAGATGAGGCTTAAATAAAACTAAGAATTTTAAGATCTACTGAGAGTAAATGCTAAAAAAATTTCAAGTGTTGTTTTTACTTTAAATGGGTTTTCAGGAAAGACAATAAACAAGCTGAGAGAAAACAGTAAATTATAAGCCTCTTGAATGAATGGCCTGACTTCTCTAGATACAATGCCATCCAAGTAAGTTGGGACTATTTATTTGCTTTCTCTTGTGTTAGGATCACATCTCATCTTTGCTGCTGCACATGTTGTACCCAGAGTCCATTAGCTGCATGGACAAAAGGGTGGGGGGAGCGGGGAGCTGCACTGCCTCATCCCATGTCACACAAGCCAACTACATGCCAGCTGAGCTGTCTGAGCAGCTGATGTCCTTTCACCTGCAGGGGGAAATCTGTGTTTCCTCTCTGCATTGAAGCTGTGGGGAGAAACAACTGGGGAGAAGTCCTAAAGGGCAGGATTGTGTAGCTTTTATTCCCTTGTTGCATAACACGTTATTTGAGCATCTGAAACAGCAAGTTAATACTTATCTTGAATTTAATGATGCAATTGCCCCATTCCATAGCAAACTGCAGGAATCACTAATTACATCTCTTAGAAGCCAAGCTATTCAGCTTATATCAAAAGAGAGACTGGGAAAAATAATTACTGTTAACAAGTGAACTGAAACTATTATGGAAACTTCTCCAGTGAGCAAAAGCTGCAAGCCATAATCTGAATGAGATGGAGGATAATAAACAGCAAATGTTGTTAGAGCATGTGAAACTTCCTGTGCCCTCTTTTAAAAATAACAACAAAACAAAACAAAACAAAAAAAAACCTGAGAGGTCAATGCAAGAAATGCAAGCACAGATTTATGTCCTAGGGTCACAAAGACAAATTGAGATGCTGATGAGACACTGCTCTCTGCAAAGCCTCTGAGTTGAAGGAACAAATCACATTATTGCCATCATCCAAGCTGGTTGAAGACCAGTTCAAAGTCTGCTTTCGTTTTTCCACACTATCTGCTTCCAGCTGGCCCTGTCAGTTCAGATGTTGTGAAGAAAATTCTCCTCATTCTCTGGTGAGGAGTGAATGTGTGCTGTAAAGACTGGCCTGAAATAAAACTGGGCCATCTGCCAAACTTTAATTCAGAGCTCTAAGTTGTCCTAAAATAAGCACATTTACCTTTACCCACATGGTGAGAGCCCATTCCATGACTGTTTTCATCCTTTCCACCTCTCCCATGTTCTCTTTACTCTCCTCCAGTGCCTCACTCCACACTGTACCCTGATTCCCAAGCCTCACCAGGACTTTTGCAGGGCAGTGCTGATCCTAACATGGGCTCAGTGTTTGCATGGGGTGCTGCAGAAGAGATCTGGGAGCTGCAAACCCACCACCTCCCACAAGAACACATCTGTTGCTCCAGCATCACTACTAACTTGTGCTACAGTACATATCAAGCTGTCTTTCCTTCAAAGGGAAGCAGATCTTCAATTATCTTCAGTTAAATCCTCCAAGCAGTGGCTGCTGCAGAGGGCTGGCTTGGTATGGGATGCAGGTTCTGGCATATGGCAGGGTCCTTATAGGCACAAGGCTATGACAGTCACTGGATCTGGCTGAGGCTGGATCTAACTGTAAGCCTAAGTCTTGGTCTTATGTTTCCTTTATGAGGATATTGCAATCAATTTTTGGGATAAGAAGAAATTTTTTTGACATCTCAGGTTGCTAATTTTTTTTGAGGCATCTGAGTCCCTTTGAGTATTATCCAGGGAGAGATTTCAGTGGAGTATCTTGCAGGGATTTAATAAATATTCTTATTTTTTTTTAGACACCATCGAAGACAGAATGTGGGGTCAGCTGAGCTGTCAATCAAACTTTCTGTAGCAACTGCTATCATCTTAAAAAACCCCAAAACTTGAATTAGAAACATTTTTAATTTAAAGAAGGAACTAGAGAAAACATTTTAGGAGATGGATGTTGCAGAATGGGAGAGAGCTGGAACAGCAAAGCAGAACTGAAATTTCACCTGCCATACTTTATGAGACAATGGGAGAAAATAGCAGTGAGTTTTATTTGTAGCAAGGTGACCCACGGTGCTTTCACGGCTGAACTCACAACTTGCACAAAATAGTCATGGTTTAGGGTCTATGAGTCAGAAATAAATTTAAACCCTTTATTTTTTATACTGCCAGCAGCACTCACTTCTTTCTTCTGTATTCTCCTGTCCTTGCTGAGTGTGACACTTAGAGCTTGTGATCTGCAGGACTTTAGAGAAGAGCGGCAGGTGTGATGATAGCTTTAGTCTATTTATATCTACTCAAAATGTACCTCAACCTTGAAAATTCTGCCGGGCTCTTTTCTCTCTTTATCAAACAATGTCGTTGCTGTGGATGGCAACATCCCCAGCTGGGAATCACTTACTACAGCTATGTGAAATGCAGCTTATGAGACTTGAGGTGTGTACAAAACCAATCAGGGAATGGAGGTAGACCTAGAGGTACCTGGTCAAGCAGAATCAAGCTGTGAACAGCGAGGGAAATTGTCATCGCAGAGCACCAGATGACTCAGCACTGCCAAGAATTTTGAAGGCAACAATTTAGAAGTGAGCTTCAGAAAGGCTTAAAGTATTACAGCCTCATTGTTTTCCTCATGAGTCTCTCCCACAACTGCAGCAGGAACTATTCCTTCCCTTGAGTTCAATCCACTTTCTTTGCCATTTCCAGATGTCCTGTAACTCTTCCAGGTTCATTTCCTGTGATTCCATTACTTCAAATGCTTCACACAGCACTCTTGGACATCTTAGCAGCATCTGTATATAGGTTTATTTAGTAAGATCAGACCAATCTGTCTCCTTCGTTATTTTTCTCCCTCTGTTTTTGCTCTCTTGCTCTCCTTACCTGAGATGCAAGTATTCTAAAATGCAAAGTAGCACTTTGTATGCTCTGGGGCTTTCCTCAATGCCACAACCTTTTAAAGACAGCAACCCAGAGAACACTCTCAAAAACACCTGTCAGCCAATCTCTGGGTTGCACTCTGTATCTGGGAGGTGTGAAACTCTCATCTCAGCCTGAGAAGTTCTCCTAATTTCTCTAACTGTCAATCAAATACATATGCCTCGTCCCCTGTACATGGCCCCAAGGATTCATCCAACTACTGGAAAACAGTTGTTGTCCACCCTGCCATTTGGCTATGACAAAGAGAAATGAAAGAGGAGCTCATGGAAACAAGTGCTGCGTTGTGAGACTTATAACGAAAATAACCAGCAAGCAGCACATGTGAGAGCAGCTGACATAAATGCCTCCCTCACAGTGGCAGTTCCCCCACAGTGGGGTGACCCAGGGGTAGTTGGCTCTGTCAGTTCAGAGAAAGGCCACAGGTAATATTATGGGCACCCCAGAACCCTGCCCTCCATCTTTACATTTAGCATGGGTCTGGGGAACTCCAGCAGAAAACTCCTTATATCCAGTGCCCCTCATGCAAGATTTGCAGAATAGGACCACACGTGTTTTCTCAGAAAGTGGAGAATGCCAGGAACTTTGATCAGTAAGGGAGGAATAGAAGTTCCTCACAGCAAAAGATATTTAGCACTCCCATTTCTAATCAATCTCCATCGCACATTTTTTCCATATCTCACAGGAACTGTATACTCAAAGACATTGGAAAAGATGAAAACACAGTTTTTGCATTTGAAGAACTGGGTCAGGCTGGGCATTGCCTTTCTGGCACAAAGATTTTTTGTTTTTTACAACAAACGGTGACGATTTCATCAAGACAAGTCCTTTTAATCTGTATAAGGAAGTCATATCTTGCCTTTAGTCTTCCCCATGACAAATTTAAGCTTATTGGAGCGATTTGTGTTCTTTATTGCACAGCAATTATCCTGCTGTGAAGGGATGGACTTAATGACCAATCAGGTAATTTCTATTGCTAATTTCTTTGCTTGTATCTTGAGAGGGTGCATGCTAAAAATTCGTTTTAATAAAAAGAACTTTCTTAATCTAATGCATATAATTACACCACTGGTAAAGCACAGATACGTCCTACTTTTTAAATAAATTACTCATGATTGTGCCTGCCTTGCTTTTCAGATGCTGAATGTGGTCCATTTTGTAGGGCTCTGATTCATAAGAAGCCTCAAGCATGGCTTTTAAGTATGCAGTCCCTTCAAAATGTTTAAGTTATCTAAACCAAAAGCTCCATAAAACTAGTTGATTGAAAATTTCATCTGCAATTACAATATCTTTCTGTATTGCAGCTAAGACCAGAGGAAAACGTTTTTTATCAAAGGCACTTGGCTGCACAAGTGTCC
The DNA here is from genome assembly GCA_013398055.1 of Ifrita kowaldi. Classification (NCBI taxonomy): domain Eukaryota; kingdom Metazoa; phylum Chordata; class Aves; order Passeriformes; family Cinclosomatidae; genus Ifrita; species Ifrita kowaldi. The sequence goes on along the minus strand of VZRS01000493.1, from coordinate 223,574 downwards.
TGACAAGAGCCATTTGTTAAGATTAGATGGCAGAGGACAAGCAGAAAATGGTGGAATCAACAGAAAATATGAGCTCATGTCCAATCATTTACTGCCGTGTGTGAATTATTTGGTAGCCTAAGTGAGAGTCTGACAAAACTAGCCTAAGGGCAGAACGAGGATTGAAAATCATAGTCCTGTGATTTGAGTTTTTCCCCCCTCTCTATCTGTCCAGCATTAGACATAGGCAGTGACTCACAGGCCTATGTGTAGTTCAGGATACCACATGTCTCAGGTATGGTCACTCAAAATTTTTTCTTGTGTAGAATGAATGAAAGGATCTCTCCCATTTGCCTATGACTTCTGGGCAGCTGGCATTATTTCTCACTAGCTCCAACTAGCCTATATTATGTCTGGAACACAGGGATTTTACCTCAGAGCATCAGTAGATGCTCTGTAGTGCTTGGCCTGCAGGACCAACACGTGGCCGTGTGGATGGTGTAGCACGTGTGCTCATGACCTGTACCCTTCTCAGGAGCACCAGCTGATGAGCACATCTATACGCACTCAGGACAGCGTGATGTATCACAGAAGCATTGAATATTCTATTTGGCTTTTCATTCATCTGAGTCTTAAAACCTAAGGAGCATCACCAGCGTTAATTTACCAAATCCAATACAGAGCCAGTAAAATTTTGTGAGGAGGTTAAAAAAGGCTGGGTCCCCATGACTAATCATGCTAACACTCACCTACCTGCATGTTAACTGGAAACCATAGTATGGCAAATACAAAAAAGGAATGACACAAACATTATTTCTATGAGTTCTTGAAACTGTGAAGATGTGCAGGTTTTCCACAAAGTTTTGAACAGAGAGCAGAGAGAACTTTCCCCTGGTAGTGAGTCAAACTTGACTCCTTTAACTACAAGTGTATTTTTGGTGACTTGAGGGCAAATATCTCCTTATATAGTTGCGTCAGAAAGATGCTTTAAATGACTTCGGAAGACCATGAATTTTTATCTTCTAAGAGTGCATATGAATCTGTGATCTGCACAGTACCTGAGTTAACAGCTGCCTGAACCTGGTCAAGACACTGTGAACATTATTAACAGAGAAAGTCCATCAGACACAGTGTAAAATAATGGAAAAAACCAGACCATTCTCTTTCAAAATCACCTTGTCGTGGTACAGGAGAGCTTTGTGTGGAGAGATGTCATGCCAAGTTAATGAGAAGTGTCTGCTCCGACACCTGCTGTTCTAAACAAGTTGACATGGTGTAATCATGGAGCAGTCCTGGGGCGGAGCTGGGGAGAAGAAGGCTGACAGCTGGCTGGGGAGGCAAACAGCACCCACGGGGCAGCCGAGTCAGGGAACAGGCTCTGCCAGGGGAAGCCAGGTAGAGTGTCTCACTGGCCCTCTTCCCTGTGAGCTCTGCCAGCAGCAGACAGCTTTAAATCCACCCTCAACAGATACATAGCCCTCCCCTGCTGATCCTATTTACTTCTTGGGCTGGCTCCCAGCACCTCGCAGTCATGAGAGGTTGCCAGCGCTTCATGATGCTGCTCCCACTCCCACAGGAGAAGCCGGGAGCCAGAGGAAGAGGGGGTGATGAGCAGATCTTGGCCTCTTTAGCACACAGCAATAAAACTGTGGGGTTGTCAGGGACAGGAAGGATCTTGCCAGGAGGGGAATAAGAAAGATTCTTAATTTCTTGTTGCCACTTTGTTTCTGATCACTTGCTCTGTTACGGGCTGAAGTGCCAGTGTGTACTTCAGCACTGAAAATGGGAGGCTGAGACAGAGCCTGATCTCACTCGTTGCTAAGAGAGTAACCTAATTTGCAGCAGATGGTGTTTATTGTTACTTCCCATCTGCATGAGGATTAAGAAGTCTTATCAGAAAAAAACGATGCAGCCTGACAGCATCCTGGTAAGAACAGGCAAACTTTATTCCAATCAAATACAACTTTTCTCCTAAAAGACAGGTTTTTCTGAACCTTTGGGTAAGCTTAACTTAAATAAAGTTTAGGATTATTATTTTTTAGATTTTTTTACTTAATTTCCTTTTTTTTTTAGTTTAGGATTTTTTTTAAATAATGTCACTTAAAGTTGTGTAGTCATTTAAAAAAATGTAAAGGAACAGAGACAAGTAAAGAAGAAGTACATTGCCTCTGATCAAAAAGTAACTTAATGTCAGAGCTGAGATTTTAAGTTTCAGCTCCCCAAGGCCTTAAACCAGGATACAGTCCCACAAAGGAACTGACAGCACATCTTGTAGTATCTCTTTGGCCTCTGGCACTGATAAAAGAGAACTGGGGGTATGCTGTCTGTGAATGATCAGTCCCTTAAAAGCACAGATGTCTCTCTTATGTTCAGGGCCCATTGGCTGATCGTACCTCATGGCTCAGAATGTCTTTTTGTACACACTAAGAAAAGAAAATTTTATTCAATTCATATAATCCATCTGAAGTCATAAGAGTTGTTCCAAGGTGGTTAGTACATTGAGCCTCATTAGAGTCTGTCTGTGGTTTTTTGTAACCCATACTATAAAACTGTCACCTTGAATATACTGCTACCACCACTTTCAATTGTGCCTGGGCTTTAATAAGCACAAAAACATTCACACGACTACAGCTTAGAAACCAGGATGAAACTTTAAAATGGAAATGGAAGGAACTGATAATGGCCAAACCAAAAAATAATAGTATTCGAAACAGAGATAGAAAAAAACCCCAAGACTGAAATGACAAATTTGAACAAGTATGTGTTTATGAATAAGGGCAACTTGCCTTAACATGTGGGCCACACCCCAGACTGAAATGGTTATACTGTGTTTATAGTATTGTTGTCTAAATCTATAGTACAATCTCTCTGTATTCTTGCTCATGGATTCATTTTTTAATCGGCATGCCCTCTCTTCCTTCCTGCATTTTATGTCCTAGAAGTAAAAGCAGAGTCTGGTTATTTTTCTGCAATTTCTAGAAATCAGTCATCCCTGGCAGATGGCTGGTGGTGCATGAGAAGATTGACTGGGTATGTCAGGAAATTCGTGGCATTCCAGTCAAAAGGAATGTGTCTGAGGCCAGTGGACCTGACCAAATACCTGCCTGGACTGCAGCAGAGAGTGTCCCTTGCACACAGCTGCACAGTTGATCTGTACATTCACAGCAAGTCTGAAGCAGCTGGGATATCTCTGATATCTGGCATGCATGCTGCATAAATAGAAATTGCTCTCTAGGATTTCTTGAAGAGAAGTCTAGAAGCCTCTCGAGTACTCTTGAGACTTGCAGTGCAAAAGGCACAGCAGTGGTGGCACTTATATGGGCATGTTGGCCAGAAGATGGTTTGCCATCCTAAAGCACATTTATTAAAATCCTCAGATGGGTATTTTTGCTCTTAATTGGTTTATACAGTACTGGCACATCTGAGCCTTTTTCATTATTTCCTCTCTTGTGGTGTTGCTAGGTGGGCTCCATGTGTGTAAGTACACGCTTACCTGCAATATCTGTGATACATACACCACAACTCACACAGACATTTTCCCGTGCAGAGTTTTTCTTCCAGCTTGGTTAGCTCATGCCTCTTAAATGAGCTGTGCAAAAGACTTTGCAGGCTTTGTTCCTCAGAACCTTATAACAGAGGATCTGTTTGCCACCTAAAAGGTCATCAAGTTCAACAAAACTTGGCAAGCCCAACCAGATGTCTGCTTATTGCTTGCTAATAAAGTTTGCTACCATTTCAGAGAGAAATGCTTCTCCTCCAAATCTTGTGCTCTTTAAATAATTTTTTACCCTTTGGAAAAAGTGCACAGATTTCTATGTTTCTGTGAATCATCAGTGACATCCAGTGGCTAAAATGCTAAAAATTCTTAATTCCTATTGTCAAGGGACACCTAAATTTCCATCCCTTTCTCTAAGAGATACCTATTAGAAAAAGGAGAAAGGTGAAAAATTGTGTTCCCTAGCTCTTCCACAACACATTGTGGACTTAATTAAATCTCACGGAACTTGCAACATACAACTGTTATCTTTCCTTTGTGAAAACTGTAAGAAGCTACAGGGGTCCCGTAAAGAATCATAGAGCTTCCTTAAGAAATCAAATGACTGAAACCATGCCACCTCCAATCAAAACACATACATATTACAATGCAAAACAAACAAATAAACGTGAAAATGCAGAGAAATATAAACCAAATACAGATAAGGGTTTCACTAGGTAGTGTTCCAGGGAGATGTGCGCCTGGCAGAATGAGACATGCTGAAAAAACAATACAGAATGAAAAAAAAGGAACAGCAGCGATCTTCTGGACAGTCACAATCACTGCAGAACTAAAGAATGGTTTGGGTTGGAAAGGACCTTTAAAGACCATCTAATTCAACTCCCCTGCCATAGGCTGGGACATGTTTTACTAGCCCAGGTTGCTCAAAGCCCCATCCAGCCTGACCTTGAACACTTAAAATGGCGGGGCATCCACACTTTATCTGGATGACCTGTTCCTGTATCTCATCACCCTCACTGTAGAAAATTTTCTTTATATACAATCTAAATCAACCTTCTTTCAGTTTAAAATCTTTGGTCCTTGTCCTGAAACTACAGGCCTTGGTAAAAAGTCTCTCTCCATCTTTCTTGTAAGCCCTCTTCACATACGAAAAGACTGAAATAAGGTATCACGAACCTTTCTCTTCTTCAGGCTGAAAATTCTCAGTTCTCTTCAGCCTTCATAAGAGAGGTGTCCAAGCCCTATGATGATGTCATGGCCCTGCTTGTGAATAATGTAACCTTGATCAAAAGTTTAACAGTTATTTTTGGGCAAAGCACTGACTAAAGGAGATCTGGCTGTATAAACCAACACATTGAGCTGTTGTTTGAATGTTCATGTCTTTAAGAGGTAGCCTTTTGTAATTTCTTGTAGTAAGCACATTATCAAAGCGGTAAACAACTCTGCCATTTGTTTCCTCTCCTGATGGAAATAAATTGATAATCCCTGAATTTTGGGTAAGAGTCTGCGGAATCAGGTACATACGGTTATTTCAGCTCCAGTCTTGCTACTTCTGTAATGCCTGCGATATCACCGAACTCCAATTAGCCAGCTAACTCAACAACTGAGAAGAAATTTTCAGGTTAACTCAAAATAATTAAGTTCCACTTTGAGAGCTTTCCTAACTCTCATTGTGAGCATGTCAGGAGGAGCTGAAGGTGGAAAATCACAGCCTTTTTTTCAGCTATGTGGGGCCCTGAGGCAGGATGTCTTAAGCTAAGCAGCTCCTTTACGCTATGCCTTTTTTTGGGTGTGGAAACTCAAGCATGAGAGAGCTGAAACCTACTCCTTCCCTTCTCTCCCCTCCTGCCTCTCTCCTTTCTCATGTCACTGCACTCAACAAATCTTTGATGTATCAGTCTGTACTTAGCTCATCAGGGCAAGGGGTCTAAATTCAATTCTAAGACATTTTAAGATGATGTATGCTCAAAACTGGTTTTAAGCTGGCATACTTTCATACTGCAGTTCTGCATTTTACATACACTCACTATAGATTTTGTAGTATGTGCCACAGAAGCATGGAATAGCCCAGGGTGGAAAAGACCTCCAGAGGTCAACTGGTCCAACCTTTCATGAGAAGGGGAGCCTAGGCAAAGTTATTTAGCAACTTGTATTTTGAAAACCTCCAGTGATGCAGTCATGGGCACTCCTCCACGTCCCTGGGAAGGTTGTTCCGCTGAATGATTGTTTCAGAAATTTCTTTTTTTATGTCAAGATGCACTTTTATATCATACATATAAATTCATATTTTGATATATCCACATAGCAATGTCATTACTGCAATGTTAGTTGACTTCCAAGACCCATCACCTCAAGAGTTTCCGAACTTCTTCTTTAGCTTGTTTATTTAGGACCAAGTCTTTTTTAATCTACTTACTGACATTAAGCATGACTAGACCCTCACCAGCTCAGTAGGATTATTAACACCTCTGGAATTGGGTGACTGACAGTTAACCACAGAAATCAGCAGCATTCACTCACTGACTTTGGTGTTCAGAATTGGAGTCAGGTATATAAACTTTGTCGCACTTGGACACGAAAGAACCACGCAGACACCTTGTCAGGAGAGAAGCAAGGAAGCAAGAGGGGGTCAGAGACCCCGCGCTTTATTATATATGTTCTTAGAAATCACCGTGGATTGGAGGGAGAAATTACCACCCCTCAATCACACTGGTCAAAGGGAAAATCCATCAAACATCTCCGCCTAGGAGAATGGAATGATAACAATAAGGGACAGTTAACAAAACATGGCTATGTTTACAGAAAATGCGTGAGAAACTGTTACAGCAAATGAAAACATCGAAGAACTGCAAAACTCAGGGCGACAAAACTTTTCTACACTTTTTCATGTATTTCATTCAATTTCCAAAACTGAATAAAATCAAGGCACTCAGTAAGATGTCAATATTAGGAAAATATCCTTTTTTGCCTTCTGAACTTTTATTTATTAACTGATGGTCTTTGTTTTTAACATCTACTGAAAGCAGCTAACACAGAATATTTTGCACACAATTTTGCTGGAGGGCCAAAAAATACATTGATGGAGGTGTCATTTTAGGAAGGCAAGGTACTCAAAATAACACTTTAACACTGGCACCTCAGTTTGCCTAATACTACCTAAACTTTTGAAGGTTCTCAGTACCTGGAGTGTTGTACCACATATTAGCTGTAGTATATCTGTCCCTACACATTGTACGCAGTCACACTTTCCCATTGATCATAAATGGTAGGTGATGTCTTCAGCTTTTTTAAATAATAAAACCAGAGATGACTTTCAAGAATGTGGTGGAAGGTAAAACTAACTGCTTTCCTTCCCAGTTTAACTGGTATATACTGATATTTCCAAGATAGTGGATTAGTCATTGGCAACCTTCAGTAAAATGATGATACAATTATCCTAAACATAATTTGTCGTATCATTATTCCTCCCTTGAAATGTTCTTTATTTGAGAATAAGAAAGGGTCCTGGAATCTTTAAAATTCAGCACCCACACAACAGCTAAAAGTAGCTCTTCTACTCTCAGGCACCTACATCATCCTTATTCAGATAATAACAATAATACTGAGGCAGACTTTCAGGTGCTCTTTCTTCATTCATCTAATGGATCCATTAATGATATGTTATTCAAAAACTGCAGATTAAATGGTGATTAAAAGTTTTCAAGAGATTTTTAGATGCCATGTCCTTGTGGTTGGGAAAAAGAGTTTAAAACTGTGTTTTCTAGCCAAGAAGTGTTGGAGTGACAATAACAAGAGGCAGGACAGAAAAGCATGAAGGGGCTTTTAGTGGAAATGGACTAAGTAACTTTAGCACAAAAATGATGGAAGTAAAGGGAGCTTTGTATGACTCTTTGGAATTGCTAGCTCCCTAACTGCTTTGCCTGCCTCTTCCACCTTGCAGAAACTTTACTTTGTGCACCACAAAGCTTTGTGCCCCAGTTGAAGACAGCTGTATGGGAACACAGGGCATGTGGAAATAACCTATGACTCCTAATTCTGGTTTTAGCGTTAACTTACTGAAGGTGCCATATTGCAGTCTGTGCTAGTAAATTATTAAATTCCACAAACTTCATATTTGAATTTACAATTACATCAATAAATATGAAGAGTGTAAGAGCTCATCAATAAACAAATTCAAGTTTTAAGCATATTTTTTATTTCCTCAAAGCACTTCATAATTAGAGCTTTGTAAACAAAACCATAAATGGCAACAGCAATTCTTTTTAGAGCAAGATTTGTCCTAGCTAGTATGTAAGACCTTAGAAGAAGTAGGTGTAACTCCTTCTTAAGAAGTTAACATTAAAAGCTGGTTAGAATTTTAATTTCAAGCATCCAACTCATTAAATTAAAATATGGCTAAGCAATAATGTGGCTTTGTTCCTGTACCAGAATGTAGACATTGAAATATCACAATGTAAGAAACCTGACACACAGAGTCATAGCTATTGCAAAAAAGTGCCAGTGTAGATTTGTTTGGTGGGTGTATTATTTTCTGCTCTCTAGCTGACAACACATGACAGCTATAAATCATGGCTGCCAACCTCTGAGATCTCTGAGAGGGACACTGTCAAATATGTCAGTCTTGAAGAGATTTCCAAAGGGACAGGGTGAAAGCAAGTGGGGGCAATGAGCACACAAGGAGCCAGCCAGCAGGTGCACATGTCCACCATGTTCACCACTGACCCACTTGGCTCTTCATACTCCTGGTAACACAGGGAAGTCCTGAGAAACTCAGTGCCAGCCATGAATCCCTGGCATGGATCGTTGCTGGTTACAGGCCAGCCATGCTCTGTGGCAGTGCTGAAGGAGCTAGGAGGGGAGGGAGGTACGTGTTGGCGTGTCAAGATGTTGGCTGCCCAAGAGGTCTTGCGTTTTCCAGCCCAGTGTACCACTGAGGCCGCATTCATCCAGGCCTGGGGAATCTTCTCTGTCGTTATCCATAGAGCAACTGGCAGAGAAACAGTTGTACAGGATGCACCTTTACAACTCTGGTAAGGCACTGGGCTAGCTCCTCATTTGAGCTCACTGAGACAAAATTAAATCCATAAAATGCTCATGTGAGGAACGAGATCATTTGCTGTCTTCCATCCTGAGGCGCAAACAGAAATGCAAGTGACAGCAGGGAGGCTTTCTAGAGCTAAATTTGTCTTCACTAAGGCATCAGCGACCTTGAACGAAAGATTTTGACAGAAACAAGAGCCTAAGAGGAGAGTCTGCTGAAAAGAAGGATGGGGGAAGTAAATTATGCTCTGACTCAGTTCCTGTTACTCAGGATCACATGGGCACAAACTACAATAAATTTAAACGTGAGAAAAAGCTTATTTTGCTTTAAAGAATGACAAAACCCTGGCATATTCTTGCCTGTAGAGGCTGGGGATTCTCCACTCCTGGTAATACCCAAACCCTGAGGGAATGTGCCTGTGGGCGACCAGATCTGGGTGACCCTGCTCAGGTTCCATCCCCTGAAGCCCCTTTCCTCCTCTGCAGCCCTGGGACTCCATGGCTTGTGCCGTGGGCCGTGATGGCTGGGGTCTGCAGCTTTATATGACTGGGTCAGTTTGATGCAGTCAGTGCCCACTGTGGGGCACACACCAGGCACCCACACCAGGAGCACAGCTCAGCTGCCCTGACATCTCAGGGTGGCAAGAACCATAGGTTTATATTAGATATCAGGAAGAAAGTCTTTACTGTCAGGGTGGTGAAGCACTGGAACAGATTGCCCCGGCAAGCTGTGGATGTCCCAACCCTGGAAGTGCTCAAGGCCAGCTTGGATGGGGATCTGAGCAACCTGGTCTAGTGGAAGGTGTCCCTGCCCATGGCATGAGTGTTGAAGCTAGGTGAAATTTAAGGTCCCTTCCAACCTAACCCATTCAAGGACATTGTCCTTTCCAACCCAAATCGTTCAAGGACATTGAGGTGCTGGAGCATGTCCAGAAAAGGGCAACAAGGCTTGTGAAGAGTCCAGAAACATGTCTTAGGAGGAATGGCCAAGGGAGCTGGGTTTGTTTAGTCTAAAGAAGAGGTGGCCCAGGGGGGACCTCATTGCTTTCTAAAACTACCTGAAAGGAGGTTGTAGTGAGGTGGGGACTGATCTCTTCTCCTATGCCTGCACTGAGAGGACTAGGGAAAATGGCTTTAAGCTGAGACAGGAGAGATTCAGATTGGGTATTAGAAAAAAATTTTACTGGTAGGGTGGTTAGGCACTGGAATAGGTTGTCCAGGGAGGTGGTGGAATCAAGAGGCATCTGGATCTGGCTCTGGGTGAAATGGTTTAGGGGTTTAGAGGTTACAGTGGTAGTGCTACTGGATGATCTGGATGAGGGGATTGAGTCTACCCTTTGTAAATCCACAGGACACAAAGCTGGGTGCAAGTATTGAGTGCTGGGTCCTACACTTTGGCCACAACAACCCCATGCAGTGCCATAGGCTGGGGGAAAAGTGGCTGGAAAGAGGCCCACTGGAGGGGGACCTGGTGGTGCTGGTTGACGGCAGCAGAACATGAGCCAGCATGTGCCCGGGTGGCCAAGAAGTCCAGCGGCATCCTGGCCTCTATCACCAGTAGCGAGTCTGGCAGGACCCGGGCAGTGACTGCTCCCCTGGACTCGGCACTGGTGAGTTCAGTGACCAGTTCCGGGCTCCTCTGCTCAGGAAGGACATTGAGGTGCTGGAGCGTGTCCGGAGAAGGGTGATGGAGCTGGTGAAGGGTCTGGCGTGTAAGTCCTGTGAGAATCAGCTGAGGGAGCTGGAGGTGTTCAGCCTGGAGAAAAGGAGCCTCGGGGAGACCTCACTGCTCTCTACAACTGCCTGAAAGAGTTTGTGGCCAGGTGGGGGTCGGTCTCTTCTCCCATAACGAGGAAAGGGACAAATGGCCTAAAGCTACGCCANAGGGCCGCGCGGAGCCCTCCAGGGGGCGCTGCGGCGGCGGCCGCGCCTCTGCGGTGCCGCGCTGGCCGGGGGGCGGTGCGGCCGCCGCGCGCGCCGGGCCCGCCATGGAGGCCAGGATGAGCCTGCCGCGGGGCCCCGAGAACCTCTGCTTCGACAAGGACGAGTTCATGAAGGTGCGCGGGCGCCGCCGAGGCTGGAGGGTTGTGGAGGGGCGAGGGGCCTCCTGAGGATGGGGGTGGCGGGCTCTCTGCGGGGAGAGAGGGGCCCGGAGCCTTGGTCGGGATTTTATAGCTCCGCCACGGCCCTTCCCCCGGCTGGGCGCTGCGAGAAGCGCCGAGGGTGTCACTGACGGGAGGATCCGGGATGCGGCCGTGTCCAGGCAGGGCTGGGCTCTGAGACTGTCGGGACCGAAAGGCCTCACTGCTTGGAGAGCTTAGAGTAGTTCTCAGTACTGAATTTCGCCTTTTGGCTGTTGTTTCGTGGTCTGTTTGTTTTTTAAATTCTCCTGTATTTAGGAGAGCTGGTCACTAGGTACTCAGCCCCACAACTCGCTGTGCTTTTTAGCCTAAAAGCCGAGAGTTCGGAACTTTACTGCGTTAAGAAGCCTTTTGCCCCCTATAGGTTTAGTTTGATCAACTCACAGGCATATGGAATACTTTATTTTGGGTGTATTCCTTGTGTGTACTGTTTACTTACATACTCCTCTCTTTCCTCTTTCACTTTCAGGCGGATTTTGATGTTGATCATTTTGTGTCCGACTGCAGGAAACGTGTGCAGCTGGAAGAGCTCAGAGAGGATCTGGAGCTCTATTACAAACTCCTTAAAACTGCTATGGTAGAACTCATAAATAAGGACTATGCAGATTTTGTTAATCTCTCAACAAATCTAGTAAGTGTTACTAGTTGTACTGTGTAGTTCAAGCTTAATGTGGTTCAGTGGGAATTTTATTATGGCATTTTACAATTTAAGGGATCTTAAACTGTGACTCCTTGCACTGAGAGACCGTTCCTGTAGAACTTAGCTGCTGTACAGATTTGCTTTTGGCCTGTAGTAAATGTTTTAGATGTATGCATTTTGTCTTGAAAAGCTGATTTGTTAGGGAGTTAGACTCAGGGCAAACTTTGTTTCAAAGTATTAGCACTTTTAAAATGGAAGGAAATAAATTATTAAAATAGAATAGCAATGATACAAGTAAGGCCGTCCTGAAGGATTCTTTTAGGAGTCTTTAAACTTTTTGTATAGTCAAAATATCTTAAAAAAAACCCCAACTTCGTGTCTGAAAATTGTAATTGTTCCAATTATACAGGTTCAAAGACTGAGACTTAGCATATTTCTCAGAAGAAAAATTCCCATAGATGGAAATTCTGTTTATCATTTGGCTTTGTGTGAAGGCAGTCTCATATCTTTATGCCTGTATTTGAGATAACATATTTTTGCATTGAATTTAAAACTGGAGATTATAAAGGAAGATATTTTTTCTCAGTTCTCTTTTAGTATCTGTAAAATGATGGGCTTTTTCAGTAATTCACATATGAACTTATCAAAAAAGTAATAAATGTGTTTGTGGTAATTTCTTTAGGTTGGCATGGACAAGGCTCTCAATCAGCTTTCAGTACCCTTGGGACAGTTAAAGGAAGAAGTTATGGTATGTTCAAAACAATCATTGTAGACAGCTTGGTAAACTTCAGCTCACTTTCATAGGATGTACAGAATGTGTTCTATTCAAGTTAATGTTTGTTATAATAAACTTCTCTTTGAAAATTGATGACTTAGATTGCTAGTAGGAGAAGCATTGTGTTTTCAAGCAGTTGTAGCTGCAGTAAATTTGTGTTTCCTGTAGTGCATTTCAACCAAGAGATAAAGAATTTCTTAAACATGACAAATGAATAGACTCTTGAATGACAAGTCTACGGGAGATGTCTTGAAACTGTTTAAATATTTGAGTACCTTAAAGATGGTAGTAGAAAATTGAGATGCAACACAGTCCTGTTACGGACTTACTTTGCTCAGTCTGTGGTTTAACCATAAAACATCACTCTCTTGAAGGTGGATCTTATTCTGGCTCTTCCACACTGACTTGGTATTTATAGGAAGGGGCAAATTTTGATCATCATGGCAGCCAGTTCAGAGGGATGCTTGCTGCATAAATGTGCCTTCAAAATATCACACCCTTTATGTCTAAAACAGAAAACAGGGTCAGTTAGCGTAGAGAAATCCTTATTATATGAAAAATACTATTTTAAACTGACTTATAACTTCAGTTGCAAGACATAGAAACATAGTGGGTTTATTGCCTGTTTTTAGGCAAAGATCATTTGTTCTCTCTAAGGTACTAGAAGAACACTTCTGGTGGAAATAATTGTGTTTGCAGTGGCAATACTTAAGGAGCAGGTTCTGCTTTCAGTTACTTGGTTGTATTTATGGCTTTTTCACTTGAGAGTATAGCTGATGTACTGTAGCTTTAATTAGTCCCATATTCTTATTAATCTGTCTTGGTTTAAGTTTAGATTATTTTTTTAGGTTTTTTTCAAACCTTAAATGGGAAGGAAGCTTTACATGCTGACCTTTTCTCTCACAGAGTCTTAAGTCATGTGTTAGTGAAGGAATTCAAGCGGTAGACGACCGGATGACTAAACAAGAAGATATTAGAAGAAAAAAGGTACAACAGATAAATTATTACCTTTAAAAGATCACCCCTAGGATGACTTTGGTTTTGCCATTAACCCAGAGAAAATGAAATTTAGAAGGTTTTAGGCTGTCTAGATGCACACAGTGCAGGATTTTGTACTTGTAAAATATATTGACATTTTGGTTGACAGACTTCGTATTTTACAGTGTCTAGTAGATCATAAATCTGTGTTTTACTGTAGTTGCCCAAAACATATGTTTGATTTAGTTGGATTTTTTTTAAAGTTATAGTTATTCTTGTTTCTGGCTAAAGTAGTATATAAACTTACTTGTTATGAATGGAATTGAAGTACTGCTGTTCAATTTTTATGGGCAGGAGACACACTAACATTTGTCTTTATGCTTAACTTTGAAAAAAATCAGGGATAGGAACAGCTGTCCTACATCTGTGACAAACGTTTGTGGGGTTTTATGGACTTATGTGAGCAATACTTCAACTGAGACATGACTCAAGTGTTAAGATAAAGGGAGAAAACTTACACCAGAAAAAAACGCAAAGAACTAAGAAACCATGCAAAATATTTTTCTTTAGGTGATGTCAGTTGGGATTGGGGTTAGGCATGAAAAATCTTTCTTTAATTACAGATGTGTGTCCTGAGACTTATTCATGTTATTCAATCTGTCGAGAAAATTGAGAAGATTCTACATTCCCAAGGCACTAAAGAATTGTCCTCATTAGAGGGAAACAGGTAAAAAATATGTAATGTTCAGTTTTGTTTGTAATTGATGGGACTAACTTAATTTCATGGTGTTGTTGGAGGTGAATTTACAAGCACTAGGATATATCTTTAGAAGTGTAACTCTGATGGAATAAATGACTGTAATTTTAGTGTTTTCTTGGTTTTAGTCTTCTGCAAGCCAGTCATTCACAGAATGTGTAACTCAGACTCTTAACGTTCCAAATTACTCGTGGTGCTTTCAGTAAGCAAGCTTTTGAAGTTGGTGTGCAGTTATTTTACTTTATTTTATTTTATTTTATTGGAAGTCACTAATCCTGTCATGTCTGAAATACTCTTTGCAGTTTATTCCAATACCATTTGTAAGTGAAACAAAATAGTTTTTCTTGTTTTCCCTGCTTATCTGTAAGTGAAAGGACTCCTGAAGGAATAGCTGAAGGCAGGCAAGGCAAACTTAGTACTTCTGGTACAAGGAAGGTTTGTGACAAATTCCAGTCAGACCTCTTCCTCTGCTTTTGCTGAGGATTGGAAGATGTCTTTCAGCCAGTTTCGGAACTGATACACCAGTCATGCACTGGAAAGGCTCTACTGGGACACAAGTACAATTTAAGCTGGAGGGAAGACACAGTGTGAGACTGTCTCTTCAGCTCAGTGTGCTGGATCACATGGTAGTGGGGGGGAGGTGTACCAGAAAGTAGGTTGATACCTAGAGGGACAAAAGCAGACGTTTTCAGTCGGGTGAGGCACTTTGCAGAATTAAGTTTGCAATTAAGATCATACTTGAACAGCTGAAAATTTGGCTCATTATTGGGATTGCATGGACTTGAGAAGGGCCGGACTATTTCTCTAGAGATAACTGTCATTAGTTTTGCTGTATGACGGAAGGGGTAAGTAAGAAAGAAATTTGGATGCTCAAGGTCACCTTGTGCAGTTTCTGAGCTCTCTTAAGACTGACTTTTCACATGATGATAAAACTGCCATCTAGAAAAAAGTGCTTCGTACTGCTGGGGCAAGAGCTTATGTTCCTCTCAGCTTCTGCTTCACCCACTTCATGTTAGAGCTGCAAAACAGCACTAATCATGTAGTGTGCTCCAGATCATTATTGTGTGATTGCACTAATTATAGTAGTACCTATCAGAATTCAAAATATTTAAACTACAAAAATTGAGGGAGAGCTCTGTCCATCTGTTACAGATGAAAGTGAGTTGGTTTGAAGGGATCTAACTGGCTTTTGTCATTTTGTATCATCTCTCTTCTAGTCCACTTCTAACTGGACAAGTTTTAGAGAGAATTGCCACAGAATTTAATCAACTACAATTTCATGCAGTACAAAGCAAAGGAATGCCCCTTTTGGACAAAGTGAGACCAGTAAGTATTGCATGACACTTAACACTTGCACAGTCAAGCAAAACCAGTATAACTGGAAGACAAATGCCTGTTTCCACAGAGTTTTATTAATTTATGGAGAAAAATGGGTTTCATGAGGTCATTTTTATCAATTGACTAGAACTATGGCTTTTTTCTGGGGATTTATGCCCTGTTTGCTAATTTCTTTAGGATAAATTACTGAGAATAAGAGTAGGAAATACAACAGACATTTTTGTCAGCCTAACATGTCTTTCAGTTTGTCTGCTTATTGATTTTGAGGCCTCGTTGTAGAGATTTATGTTGGTTTTGTTAGCTGCAGTGTACAGACCAGAGTATAAATGGAATGTGCCTGCACAGTGGCTGGCTTGAATATATTCAAGTTTGTCTTCTCATGAAATTATGCTGGCCATTACTAATCTCCTAGTATACTGTTTTACCTAATGTAAAAGATTAATTGATGTCTTGGTGGGATTTTTTTCTTCATTCGGTGGGGAGAGGGAATAAATGAAAACTCGTGCTTAAAGAAAGCTGTGAGTATGGAGATGGGGTAATGCTTTAAGCTGATTAGCATGAGGGTGTCATTCTTAATGGCTTTCAACCTAGTAAAGGAGTTCATAGTTCCAGTTTTTCACTTTGTACCTCTGCCTGTTGGTAATATAAACTTGTTTCAGCTCCAGACATCCATGGAATCATGTTGTTACATGGACAGTTTACAAGACTCTTCTGGCCACTGGGTTATGAAACTTGGATGATAGCAGCAGTGAGCATGAGCAGCAGAGCAGTGTATGTGGTGGGAGAACAGTTGTCATGTAGCTCCCTTAATGCTGTTTGCCAGGACTTCTGTCCTGTACCTGTTGTTGCTAAGGGTTGTCAGATTGTAGCTTTCATGACTAGTCAGCAAGTGGGTTCCTGACCTTGTATGTTCAGTACAAATTCTGTGAAACATTTTAGGGTGGATGGACACAATACAGCATGTAAAAAGGCAGAGAAGAAATTTGTCTGGCTATCTTCATAGTTCAACTCTGACTACTTTAATTTGTGTTGCTGAACTCCCTTCAAATACAGAGTTGTAGGAACCATCTTGGGCCAGGTGTGTATCTGCAGGAAGTGTTACACTGAGTCGGATCTAGTAGAAAAGATGTAGCGGGAGATCAGGAAAAATGGTTTGTGAAAAGGAGGATATATATGTAGACTGAGGAAGCTGTTTGGCAGAAGCCAGAAGGAATCTAATTACTTTGGTTTTTGCTGGTGTCACTCAGTGTCATGGGTTTGTGGTAATTTGACAAGTAGTGCTGGGTACACACTGTCTTTTTAGTCTCTGACAGTGAGGGATGAATGCTACAATTGTTATCCCTGGTCACTTTTTGTAAATCTTTTGTTTATTGTCACATACTGGTTCAGTTGAACAAGGCACAATTATTGATGTATTTCCTCAGGATAAAGCAGACCTGAGATAAGTTACCACATAACTTACAACATATAGAAGAAAACAATTGCCTTTAGCCTTATAATAAATCCTGTCATACATAGCATCAGTAACCCATTAAGTTTGCGTTAATGTTCATTCAACACTGGCAGTCACCAAAACTTTTGTACTTTTCAAGTGAGGATAAAAAGCTGAGTTAGGTACTTCTGGATGAATTTACTTCAACAATGATGACAAGGCTTTGATTTTGGTTTTTTATGACTGTATTTTCTTTCTCTTGGTAGCGTATAGCTGGAATAACAGCCATGTTGCAGCAGTCTCTGGAAGGGCTGCTCTTGGAAGGCCTTCAGACTTCAAATGTTGACATAATACGCCACTGTCTACGCACTTATGCAACAATTGACAAAACACGAGATGCAGAGGCATTAGTTGGTCAAGTGCTTGTAAAACCTTATGTAGATGAGGTAAGATAACGTAAAACAAATTCCAGTTGTTTTCCAAACATGCTTATTTTTCCTGTTAACCTCCAGATTTTGCTGTCAGCTTCAAAATATCTTTGTGGAGAGAACAGGAGAACTGAGCTCCAACAAAATGTCAATTTGTTTGTTGTTGCTATTTAAGAAAAATAAGGTGGAGGAATTCTCTTACCTGCCTGTCACCAATTTCAGGTTATATCCAGTTGGGATTCTTTTTCTTACCTACATTTTTCTTGGGCTAGAGAATCAGAAAACCAAACCTCTCCCATTTAGGACAGGTTTCCATTCGGTGTCTGCAAAGTGCTGTAACAACTGCTACAGTGTGGGACATGTCATTTTCCCCTCAGTTTTCTCAGGGTCTGTTCTTTCACCACTTCTGCACCATTCCACTTGTTTATGTAGCAAGAGGAAAATGTATTCAGACGTGTGGAAGAACACCAGGAAACAAGCTATTGTTCCTTTCCTACTGTCTTCCTTCTCTTTATGGCAGAGATTATCCCTTTTCACTTAGTGTGAGGTGCTGTCCAGACAAACTGCTTTGCTAGCTGCATTAAAGGCTTAGCAGTGCCACAGAAAATTCTTTGCTTTGGCTTGCCTGTATTTGGGATTGGACCGACCACCTCTACATTTAGAAGGAGTTTTTACTTTATTCTGAGATTGATTAGCATTTGCCAGTTGCCTGTTTAACTTGAGGGACTGCTTCAGGTGACAGTGATGTGGCAGTGGGTTGGGAGCCAGACACAATGGCTCACATTTAAAAGTAAGGAGCTCCTTCCCATTTTTGGGGCCAGTCTTGGCAGGTAAGAGTGTTGTGTTAAAGGAAGTAATAATTCAAGCTGGCAAGTTGTACTTGGAAACTATAATAAAAAAAAGTAATATACTGACTATCCCAGTATCTGATGTTATAGTCTTAAGACTTCTGTGAGTCTTGCATTACAGCATATTTTATATTCACTTTCCTGGCATTTAACATTGAGCTGTTCCTGGCAGGTGATTGTGGAGCAGTATGTGCAATCCCACCCTAATGGCCTCCAGGCTATGTACAATAGGCTGTTGGAGTTTGTTCCTCATCATTGCCGTCTCCTGCGTGAAGTAACAGGGGGAGCAATTTCCAGGTAAATGTCTTGGGCTTTCTCTCAGCTGCACTAAAGTTATAACAAGTATCACATGCTTTGAGATGCTTTGCATTATTAGCTTTCATGCACTAATGACTTACCTGGCCTTTCCTGAACATTCATAGTCAAGTTTGATTTCTATCTCATGCCTGTGTTTTTCAAAACAAAACAGTGAACAGACTTTCTTGATGCTGTGGCCCAGACCTTCAGAGGCAACCATCCTTTATTTCATTAGTAGAAGTGAGTCCTGTTAATAACACAATGTGTCAGATAACTTGGTTTTGTGAACCCATTAAATATGACTGAACACTTCATCCAGGGAGAATAAAGCTATTAAAATATAAGTTCAGAAGTTACTGAGTTAGTGCACATCCGAAAAGTGGGGATGATCCTCAGAGGTTTGACTGATTTATTGCATGTACCAAAACTACTGGTTTAATTGATTTGTGCTTCCACTGTCTTCTCAAAAAGTGCTTAATTCCTTATGCAATTAAATTGCCTGTTTTCAAGCTTAAATAATTCAGGTCTCCTGAATTGTATCCATTTATTCATCTGTTTTCAGGGTGGTTAATATAGTAGGCTGCTGTAATTAGCAGAACTATGGCTGTAGCCCCTAGGGACTGTAGAATTACTTTTCCAATTAGTCATCCATTGCTGGGCTTTTTATGACTACTAAGTTTTACTAACATTTCAATTCTTTTAATCCCTCAGCAAGTTTTAATTGTTCTTCTTAATAATGGAATGTTTCTACTTTGTATTGTGGTGTACTAAGTTGGAATTGAATGCTTTTATCTCTTCTGCTCTCCATCTATAAGTTTTCATAATCAAGGTAGCTTTTAATCCTTTGTTTCAAACACAGTATCATGTATAAATACAATTTGGAACAATTAGGAAAAAGTTCTTCTTTTCGTTGCATTAGTCACATTTTTCCTGCTTGGTAGGTCTTAGAAATTTGTAGCTCTTAAAACTTGAATTATACCAATAATAATAGGAGTTCTCAGCTGAAATGTACTAATTTTCCAGTACACACTTGCAAAATATGTAACTGATAAATTTTTTAAACACTTTGAGAGTTAAAAAAATACCTTGGATTTGCTGAGACTGTGGAATCAGATAAGGATTCTTCAAAGGAAAAACAGTTTAAGGGAACCAGCATAAATATGTAAAAAAATTTCCTTGTATTTTGTCTAATGCAGTGCATGTATTTTTTAGTTATTCCTGCCTCCAAATAAAAGCCTGGTGGTAAAATATAACTATGGAATAATTGCAAATTTTTTTCAGTGAAAAAGCAGATACTGTTCCTGGATATGATTTCTTAGTGAATTCAGTTTGGCCAGAAATAGTACGTGGTTTGGAAGAGCAGTTACCATCACTGTTTAACCCTGGAAACCCAGATGTGTTTCATGAGGTAATTAGTTTTCATTTTTTCCATTTTTAATTTCCATGACACACACAAGAATTGAGTGAGTCATGTTCTCTAGCTTTTTTCCCCCTGCTGCTTTTGTCTAAATTCATGTTGTTGCATGGCTTGGAAGAGGAGGTTATCTCAAACCACTTCTATTTTCATAGGAATTAATTCTCCCCTCAAGTTTGTTAGGAAAGCTCATACAGAAGTTATTGGACGCCATTTAGTCAGATGAATTAATGTTCATTTTGGGAGTAGAATTGCAACATGATTGAAGGTGGGAGTGGATGACTCCAGTGTTCACTCAAGTTTAGGACTTCTGTATAGCACAAGCTGTCATGTAAATTAAATACCTGGGTTGCAACTTGTTTTTTACTGTGGGAAGATTAAAAAAATTCTTTGTTTCGCTTGCTTGTTTTAGCTTTTGCTTTCTTACAGTACTGCAAATTATGTTGTGATTATAAACTCAAGTTACCTAAAACCTGAAAATACTTGGAGGCAGCACCATCAGATTTAGAATACAGAAGTAGTATTTCTCTGGTATCACAAGCTTACATTAAATAATGTAAGCTTACATTAAATAGTTATGAAGCAAGTTTACATTAAATAATAAATTTAAAGTACTTGTCACTCTTGTATTTTCTTCATTGGCGGTGCTGCTCTGTCTCTGAAACATCATCTTTTACTAATTGTGAAATTGATTTCTTGGTCTAGTATGAAGATTGGCTCTGGCAGTACTTTACAGTATGTCACAAGTAGAAAGTATGAGCTTTCTGCTTTTACTCATATCCCGTCTGCTTGTGTTTAACCATGATGACTGAAAAATCTGGATTTTTTTATCCCTGGCAATTTGACTTGTGATTAGTGTGAAACGTTATTTTCAAGACAGAGATGGGAGGCAGTGATAAATTGTCTGAAGTAAGGCATCTTAGGCATATCAGGACAGATGACTTAAGGAAATGCTGGCTTGCCAGTGGAGGTTTATAAGGCATGTGATTCTTCATGTGTTCCTGCAAAACTGCTTTTACTAAACACTTAGGGTTTTTTTCTTGGAATTTAAGAAGTCTTTTGCACAGATAGATTGAATAATTGAAGGCAGGTAGGCATGACTGTGAGTGTTGGCAGTGCTGTCTCTGAAGAAGAAACAAATTCCATGGATGTTGAAGAAAGCTGTGGTAGAGCCATGCAAAGGACACCGTAGTGTGTTCCCCCTCCCTCGTGAGAATTCTAAGTTTACCATAAAGTTGCAGTCACTATTCAAGCTTCTGTGTTATGCCCTGCATACTCATGCAGTTTGTGAGCCTTGTTGGGCTTTTGCTGCTCTCTGCTGCATGGTGTACACAGGAATGTATTTTGTCTTCAGAAAAGCTGGGTTTGCTTAAAAGGCTGTCTTATGTTACACTGATACTGGCCAACAAAGGCATTGTGTTTATTTAAAAAACACCCAACAATCAAAAAAACCCCATAAAAACCCAGCACCCACCCATGACTTCCAGGTAAATCACATAGTAAATCCAAAGTACTTTCCAGACTGCTTTTGACTGCTTAAGCGACTCAGAGTCATTAAAATCATTAAAATATTTTACTTAGAAATCAATACAAAGTTGAAATGCCAAGTGTGAAAATGCTATTATACCTATCTAAAGACTAGTAGTTCTGAATAAGAGGAGGGGAAAAGCCCTTTAAAATTGGTTTTGCACTGATGATGAGCCAAGTAATGCTACGCAGATTTTAGACAACAATCTTTCATCTCTGTTTTCTAGGTTGATGGAAATGCAGAAAAGTATTTTTCTCCATGTTTATTTGCATATGTATCTATGTATAGGTTTAATGCTGAAAAGTTTGAATATGCAGTATTATCTGTCAAGAGGTTTTTAGGTATAGAGGAGAGAGAGGGATTGAAACACTTGTTTTAAATCCATTAAAAATCAGACTGACAATGTTAATATGTTGAAATAAGTGTTTGTTTTTGCGAGGTGGTTTTTTAAAATTGTTTCAGGTTGATGTGCCCTTATTTGAGTCAGCTGTGTAGATTTATGGGTATTTGGAAAGAATACTTCTTTTATCCCTAAACATTCATTTGGGGTTAAGTTTAGAATTCTCTGTTTGAAAATTGGTCCATTTTTGTTCCCAATTTTACTTCTCTTAAGTAACTGTGGAGTCAGCAATTCAATCCTAGAAGCTGAAACAGGAACCAATCTTGCAGTTAGTTCCCTATCCTGGATATAATGTTATCAGTACTGAGATAAATGACTCTTGAGGTGCCTTCTATTCTGAAAGTAATAGGTCTTTACAGAGTGTTTGGTTTATGTCTCTGACTTACACTTAGGGTAGCAGAGCATTAACAGCTTGTTTACCTTTTTACAGTGCTGGGTTTATTATCTAAGAAAGGAAGCCTGAAAGAGAACTAATCTGTCATTCAATCTGGGTCTAACTCCCATACCTTTTAAGGGTTCATTGTGTTATAAATACAACCAGGTTAGGAGAAAAGAACTTACTTAAAAGCTTTTGTGTGCATTTTTCAGAATACTGTCTTGACACTGAAACTGCCATGTCGCAAGAAAGATACTCCGTAATTATACCTTTAAAAGAAAGTTATGAACTTACTGAGATACACAATACAAAAGCATCCCTGTAGCAGTTCATGTCCTTTGTTCACAGTAGAGTTTTTGAGAGCACACCCTCTAAGCAGCAAGGCAGGGGCTTCTCCTGATAATGTTTTACTGCTTCATGAGAGGCAAAATCACATCACTCCCACAGTGCTCTGGATTGTGGATTGAACCCTAACCCTGCAGTGAAATCAGAAGCACTGAGAGATTCAGTCAGGCTTATTTCATTAATTCAGGAGACGCTTTATGAGAATATATGATAGGTTTTATGGCCGTTTCCTATATTTTTTTGGTAGAAGAAACTTGCACAGAAATCAAACTAGTTTTCGTTCCATACAAGTAATTTTAACTGCAGTTGTATTTTGATTTTAAATTTATTTACATAAGTTTTGTCATCTGTTAACAAGGTCTGTTTTGTATGAAATAACATTTTTTGGTACTGTTTTGGTTTTCATCAAGTGTTTGGCTTTCTGCTTTGTGCATGATTTTATTCATTATTCCATTATTTTCAGTGTTCTCATACTGTTGAGACCAAATCTACAGTGTGTGTGGGGATTAATAGTTTGGTTTTTTTATTTTTTTGCTTGCAACCAACTTAATACTATTCATAAACATCTTATTAGAAGTATACATTGGATGAAGTTAGTTTATCTGAAATTGTTTGAAGTTCTGCTGCAAATATTTGATATTAGCAAAACATAAAAGGAAAAAGATCTAGAAATTCTTATAATACAAGCCCTGTGTAACAGACAGAAATACTGTTTTCCTGTTCTCTTGTGTGGTTGGCTGTGTGTACTTCTGAGTTTCATTCCTGATTATTTGTGTTTGTTGTATACCTTTACCTCCTGCACCTGTCTGTGTTAGTACTGTGTAGCACCCCAGTGACTGAGCTCGGAAATACTCACGAATCTCTGATCAGTTCTGCTTGGAGAGTTTAATGCTTTTTAGAAGTGTCCTGGGCTAGCTTTTGTTACTGTAGAGTAACACCTATGAGTTAATTTGGTTTTGGTTTCACTGCAGTCCAGGGTTTTAGCCTTGTATGATTCGGTGATAAGGGGCAGTGTCAGCCCATCCTGAACCTCGAGCTTAGTTGTAGCTTGATACAAGAGTTCTGCTGAATGGGTGGAGGCCTTCCTCGTTTGCTGGGAGCCTGTGTGTGACCAAAATGCTCCTTCTCTTCCTGCAGAAGTACACCACCAGTATGGATTTCGTGCGGAAATTTGAACGGCAGTGCGGCTCCCAGGCCAGCGTGAAACGGTTAAGAGCTCATCCCTCTTACCACAGCTTTAACAATAAATGGAATTTGCCTGTATATTTTCAAATAAGGTTGGCATGCATTGTTTTGTTCACTCTTTCAGAAGTAGCGGTTAGTCACAGCAAGATGATCTGGCTTAAGGTCACATCTCATTGTTCAAAGTTTCACTTGTCAACAAATCATAGTAGAAATCAAACTAAGAATTTAATGACTAAGTCAAGTAACTGTTTTACAATTTAGCAAAAAGACACATAGCTGCTGTACTGTGTTGTTACACCAGATTTGATAAGCTACTCATAAGACCTTCAGGAACAGATCTAAGTCTTGAATTCTTATTTCAAATTCTTTTTCTCCAGTGTCTCTGAAACTAAGCTGTGTATTGAATGCTGCTTGTGCAAATTCGGAGGAATACTTAATATGAGGGAAGAAATCTTTTTCATAGACACGTAGAATTAAAGCTCTTGAGAGCTTGCAGCTTTTCCAGATCTAGCCATGTTTCTGAAATTCTTTTTGTCTCACAGGATGTACTTTTTAAAGTGCTGGGTCTTGTAACATTGCCTTCCCAAAGATTGTCTCACTATTCCCTGTTCCTGAGGAGCTAAGGAATAACTTCTAGCTTACTTTACCAGCAGGTGTGATGTACCTGTAGTATTAACTTTTATAGGCCTTACAGCTAGAAGAGAACAGAGAGACCCAAGA
Organism: Ifrita kowaldi; assembly: GCA_013398055.1. Classification (NCBI taxonomy): domain Eukaryota; kingdom Metazoa; phylum Chordata; class Aves; order Passeriformes; family Cinclosomatidae; genus Ifrita; species Ifrita kowaldi. The sequence continues at coordinate 199,457 of VZRS01000493.1, read as the reverse complement.
AAGTCCTACTTTAATTCTAGCAATGTTAGAATTTTAATGAAGAAAATAGAATATAAAGCTGTATTTTTAGGAAGTGCAGTCTACATGTCTGATTGTAGGGCTGGAGAGCAACCCTCCAGGCAAGGAACAGAACCATTGATGAAGTCTCCTGTGTCCTGAGTGTGCCGTGTGTGATCTCTCTTGGGGTGATACCTTCTGAGATCCTCTTAAAAAATAAATAAATAAAAATAAGTAGAATGTCCAAAAGAGGGAGAAGAAAACTTTATGCTTATTTTTAACCTGGATCACCTTTTCACTTCTTAGTGACCTTTTATATTGGCACAATTCTGTAATTGACAATAACACTGCCATCGTCGCATTTATACAGTTTCTTTAATCCAGTGTGAATCTACACTTGTGCTGAAAAATTCCATCCAGGAATCTTACGAGTGGCAGAGTTAATGTAAGTGACAAGATCATGGGGCTCAGAGCTGGCTCTTAGTGTTTTGGTGGTTCATGGTGTTCTGTAAAACAGTAGTCACAGCATCTGATACCCTGGTTTGGTTTTTTGCTTGCACATCTGTTCTGCAGCTGTGTAGGGAACTGATAAGGATCTGTTACTCAGGACAAAAAAAAAGACTGATGTTCAGCTCCAGCCAATTTCCCCAAACCACTTAACTGTACAAATATTCATGCTGGCCCAAGGGAAAGGGCAGGAGTATTCACTACACAGTGCTGCACAGACTAAAAGTATCTGTGAAACTGCAGCCAGTATGAACCTTTTAACAGATATATATCATTAATAGGTCTCTGTGTCTGCCCCTTTAGTTTCAAGTGCAACTTTTCTAGTAGGAGATCAGTTGATCAAACTTTGATAATCTTGCTCATAAAATTGAAATGGGGCTTCAGCATATTATTTCTCTTCAAAAATGTTTCCCGTTAGGTATTCTGAGCTCTGATTAAAACACTTTTAGAAAATCATTTTCCTTTAATCCAAGATTACTGTAAGTCTAAATAGTGTAGTATTTTGAGAAATGGTTGGATAAGAGCAGCTTATTCACCTTTAACCATGTTATTCCTTTATATTGGCATAATGCGCTAACTTTGGAAGTGCCCATGAATTCTTTAGGGCATAACTGTGAAAGTAATGCAACATGTTAATTATATATATCAGGGAAGCTTTTTCTTGATGTGTGTTAATATCCTTTAAGTCATACAAGATTTTTATTGAACTGTAGTCTCACACTATGGCATTTATAGTTGATTGTTGGGTTTTTTCTTTTTTCAATTACAGAAATTACCCAGAAAAATCAGCCATTACTAAAACCTTTAGAAATGATCCTTTGAGGAACAGATGGATGTTCAGGCATTTCTTCTGTAGCAGTGCTGGCACAAAAAGCCCCAGTAACTCTTTCCCGTGTTTCATTCTTTCAGTTATGTCAGTACAACTGATTGTGGAACTGTAGTGAACCCCACACTGGGGAAATTACCTCTTAAGTAAGAAATATTCAGCAAAAATTATGTCATTGCTAAAAATCTTACTCTGTTCTATAATACTTTTCACCATAAGACTTAAAGACTACTCTGCTGATGGAAGCAGTGCATAGGCAGAAAGGAGGTTTTGAAGCTGATTCACCAACATGTTTAGTTGCTAAACATTTGTCTTAGTCCATTAGGAGTTTGAACAAGAAAAGCTGGGTGGGCCCCTGTTCTGATCTGGAAATGACAGTTAAGAGACTGTAAGAGAAGCCCTACAGGTTTGTAATTAATAAGTTTGGTAGAAAGATGTACAGAGTTTCTATGATGTACATAAAAGCAAACAAGAGGAAACCAATGACAACAGAACTTCCTATAGGGGAGCTTAAAATGATGGAAGTATGGAAAATAACTTTAGCTGTTATACCTAAAAAAATTTTGGAGGTGTGATTTTGGTTTGTTCCTTTTTCTTTTTTTTTTTTTTTTTTTGCTTTGAATGGTGAATTTTTAGAAAAGGGGTATTTTTAAATGGGGAATTTTTTAAAACCAGGTGTCCTGTAAGGAGCTATTGATTTTTATTAGGTACAGAATTGTTTGCAAAATCTTATGCTGCTGCTCATTAACAAACATGTAGAAAGCTAGAGCTCCAGTATCACATGGCATATCTCAAGGTTAAAGCAAGTATATGTCAATTTGTTTGCTTTTAGTTTAAAAACAAAACAAAAAACTTCCCTCCTCAAAAAGCTGAGGACTTGTCACTCTGTGAGCTATCATTTGGCAATATTTGCAACCATGACTTCTTTAATTTCCCAAAGTATAAGCTTTGTATGTGTCTGTAGAATGTCTAAGTTTCTCTTTCAAGTGTTTGAATGCTGGTGTGGTTTATATTCCAATATAAGCTGGGCAAAAATAACCCCAGGTTTAAAATCTGTGGATATCCATTGATAGCACATGGAAATAATACTAAAGTAAACACTGAAAAATATTTAGGCATCAATTTAAGCAACTGTTGAATTGTAAAATTCAAAATTTTTCTTTCTCTCAGATTCAGAGAAATAGCAGGGGCCTTAGAAGAAGCACTTTCAGATACACTAGAGGAAGCACCAGGTAAACTTTTATTGCAAAAAATATTTATTGTAAAGGAATCAGTTGTATGAGTAGCAGTGATCACTCTGTCTCTTGAGTATTTAGTAACATGCATCTTGTGGTTCACATGAGCTTTCTGATTTCTGATCAACTGATCAAACAGTATAAAACATAGTTATAGAGGTGGCAGTGTGAGAGTTCTGTTCAGTGATGACTTTGCTTACTAAAAACCCCCTCTTTGGCAGCAGTCATTAACATACTTACAGAACCATCCCCTCAGTGCAAGTAGGAGTTAAGTTAGCATTTGACATCCTCTAAGTGTCAACAAAAAGGCTGTGCTGGGTTACTGGAGCATATTTTCTTAATTGTTGTAGCACTATGTAGAGGTGAAAATGCTAGAGGCTGTCTGTTGGCAGCATTGAGGCTTGCTGTCATTCACAGTGTTGGTGTCTGCTCCAAAAACATACGTTGATTTATGAGGAGATGAGGAGGTATGCACAGGAAGAATAGGAATAAGAGTGGAAGGGTATAACCTGGTATATGCATTAGAAGCATATTGTAATTGTATTAGAAGAACTAACTTCAGCTGACAGGGTAAATTCTTATGAAGAAGGTAGCTAAGAGCCACATAAATGTCTGTATGTGTGTATAAACACATGCTCTCTGAAGAAAACAAGGAGAAAAAAATCCCAATGGAGACAAAATATATAAATCTTACCACTTCAAGGCGTAGGCCTGAAACTTGCAGACACATTCCTTGTCTTTCTAATTGTGTTCTCTAAAATGTTACTGTGTGAACTGCTTTAAAAGTACTTTGTTTAAATATGGATATTTGTACGGTGTTTAAAATAAATATTTATAGCAAATATCTCATATGACTGGGAGAGGAGCAATAGTTTAGTGCTAAGGGAGTATTATGTTATGGCTGGCAGGCATATTTAATGTAACTTCTTCAAAAGACTGCCAAAATTATTTTGGAAATGTTACTTCCTGAAGTGGATTATTTGGCCAAGCTGTTTCTGCCTTTATTGCAGGCAAATTCTCATTTCTTGCTTTGCCTGCACAGCTACAGCAAGACTTAGTGGAATGTGAAATCTAAAGCATTGAGAAGATAGTATTTTAAGAGTTTGTTTCAGGCAGTGCTTAATACATTTCTATCTTTGTGATTGTATCTTTTTGGAAGACTTTCTTTTTTTTAATCTCTGGTAATGCAGTTACACAGATGTTGCATCTTTTAAAAATGTGCTTAGGAACTTGACCTTTGTTGCCTGATCATTTCTAGCTGGGAGCTCATTCTGTCTCTTGGCCACTCACATGGTCTGGACGAGTCTTCTGAAGTGCTGGTCAGATCAGATGTTTTTACCGCTTTTGGCGCACCGCCTGTGGAAGCTCAGCCTGCAGATCTTGGCACGCTACTCTGTGTTCATCAGTGAGGTGAGAGCAGCCTGCTTATGGGCTTGGTGATGGGGTATGTCCATCAAAAAGAGACTTTCTGAAGCAAAGTGTATGACCTCTTTTGAGGAGTCTTTTGTGAACTTCATGGTAAAACCTTCAACCAGTTCATGAGTTTGGTTTACAAGAAGTATCACTGCAAAATACGTGATTAGTCACAAATACTAATTTTTCTACTACTGTTGCAGTGCTACTGTCTGGTGGTTATCAAAGCTGTACTTCATACTGCTTAATGCTGCCTCTGCCACTGAAACAAGAAGCCAAAATCTTAGTTTTCTTCTGTTTGTGTGTTGTTGATAGAGTGAATGAGGTTGTGAAACCAAGCCAGGTGAAAAATAACCCTGCAAATAAGAAGGAATAACATAACTTGGATCAGTTGTTTAGCACTGAGAATGTAAGACTTCGGTTTTACGGAAGCTACCTGGGCAGCTGACTCAGCATCAATGATCACTGCTTCTGAGCAGAGAAATTGTGCTTTGCTCTTGTGCTGCCTGCTCCCAGCCATATAAGTGAGCCCCTGCTTCTTGTGCCATAGAGAGCACAATAGAATAACTGGAATTTGAAGAGATTCCTGGAACTAATCTGGTCCCAATTCCTGCTCAAAACAGGACCAGCTTAGATGAGGTTGTTCAGAGCCTCTTGTAGTTGAATTTTGAGTATATTCAAAGATGGTGATTGCAGTCCTTCCTGGGAACCCTGGTCTGATGACTGATTGCTTTTTCCTCCTATTTGATCAGAATTTCTCTTGCTGCAGTACGTATCCATTGCCTCTTACTCTGTCACTGTACCTCAAGGAAAAATCTGATTCCATCTTCTCTGTACATGCCCCTTCAGTAGTTGAAGACAGCAGTAAGATCTCCATTTATAATTTCTTTTGCGACTCAGTGACTTAGTTCTCTCAGCTAAATTATCTCATGGCAAGTACTGATAAGTACCAGAGTTAAAACAGAGTAGTCAAGGGAAGCACTTGCCTGACAGCAGAGAGCTTGAGGAGGTGGGAGAAAGGAGTTGTTTGACAGGACTGCCCTCTACTAACCTTAGTGACATGTTTGTTCCAAATTGTCCAACTTTGTAGTGCACTAAAATTCTTTTAAAATTTATTTTTTACATAATTTAGGAATGGTAATATCCCTTGAAAGTGTGGCATTCTTAATGCTGAGAGCTTACAAATCCTTTGTATACTGTTTCAGTTTGTACAATTTTAACTGCCTTCGCTATTGCTATGGTTCACATTTCAAGTTGATGTTTCAGGTTTCTGCAAGGCCCATTTCCAGTGAGAATACAAAGGAAAGCAAAAAACCTGTGCCAGTCAGTAGAAAGGAATCTTCTTTAAGTCTCAACCCCAGTGAGGACCAAGGGAATGGATCTTCTCCAGAAAGTCTGCCAGTGTCTTCTATATCTAGTACTCAGCTGATACATGTTGCTGCAGATCTGGACAAACTCCAGGATCGGGTTTGTGCTTTTGACTTTACTTAGAAAGAGTCTTCATTGATGTTTTTGGCATCTTGTAAGGGCATTAAATTGTTTAAAATAACGTGCCATAATTTTTTTGTAATCTTAAATGCTGAAACTTGGGGTATCTGATACCTGAAATATGTGTCCTACTCTGTGCTTACGTGAAATGGCAGATTATGGGGAAACCACTTCAGGTATTTAACTTCTTTTTATCAGTAGCTGCTGGACTTAACCGCTAAAATAATATGTTTCTACAATTTTTTGGTGTGAAGTGTTGCTCTGCTGATCTTACCTGTTCTAGTAAAATCTCTGTTGCAGCTTGGAGTGTGGTGCACCATTCAGCTTTAATACTATCTTCTCTTTTAAATGTTTGCTGGTTTTAGTCTTGGTGGTTGGAAGAGGTTTTATCATCATGATTGTACTTGATTAATGATCCAGAATCTTGAGGAGAGATGTATGGTGTTAATTTTCTTCCAGCAGGTATGATTCCTGTGTATTTATTTTCAGGAAGGCTGAAATTTCTGTTATTTGTGAAGTTGTAAATTACAGGTGGATTTTGTTAATTCTAAATTATTTCCTGTGAGTACAATAGTAAGGTAGAGGATTTAGTGAGTAAGCTTAAATTCCTGTGCGTATTGTAAACTTCTAGTACTGATTTCCCAAAAATGCAGTAAAACCATAGAAACTGAAGGTGTCTTGTGATGCACTTCAAACCTGCAGGATGTAGGAAAAGTAATTAAAATGTTTATAACATGACTATATCTGTCTCGGTCTTGGGTTGTTTTTTTCAGATTCCTGACATCTTAGACATGATTAAACCAAAGCTTGAAATGATTGGCTTCAAGAATATATCTTGCATTGCAGGTAAAGCTGAGAGGCTCCTTCCCCTTTCTCCCAAATTCCCTCTGCCAAACAAATGAAATCAACTTCTACAGTTTCATTATTTAGGATGAAAATACTTAATGAAACTTGCCTTCTGTTTAAATTATTAAATAGAAACAATCTTGAACAGACATGTTGAGTCTGGAAAACGTTCAATGATTAAAATAGAGTGAGTCTAAAGTGCTTTTAAGATTTTTCTCCAGAAAGTGGGGACTTTATCTTAAGAGATTTATATCATATCTTTAAAATCCCGTATTTGAAAGAATTGGGGAAGAAGACATAAGAAGAGGGTTTCCATTATCCAGTTGAAACTAAAATATTTTTCTGAAATGACTGTTCTCTCTCAGGCCTGATGAATCCTGTGAGGTGGAGGATTATCATAGTTAAATACTTGAAGTTCAGAGGGTAGAAGTGATTCAGTATTTTAGCCTCCTTTTTTTTCTAGGTTTTTGGTTTGGTTTGGTTTGGTTTTGGGTTGGTTTGGTTTTTGGGTTACTTTCTTTGGTTCATTTGTTTGGTTTCTTTCATCTGATGATTCTTTATGTATAAGTTTGTTTTTAATTTAATAATTAAAGCTAGGCATGTAGCATGAGTGAACTAGTCCCTGTCTGCAAGCATAGTCAGAAGTTCTGCATCGTGAATTCCACTTAAATCTCTAAATCAGAACTACTGGTAGATATCCAAGTCTGTGAGAGATGTAGGAGCTTGTGCACATCCCCTGCTCTGTAGATGGTCTGTTGCCAATCACAACTTTGAGTTGAACATATTCCAGTCATTCCATAGGGAATTTGAAAGGAATTTCACAGTTTCTTAGGAAGGCCGGAGCCTTTTGATTCAAGCCCTTGCTTCATTGGTAATATTGGAAAAATTTTGAACCTGGAGAATGTTACTTTAGTCCTCTTGTCTTTGCTTCCCTCAATCTGTGTTTCTGCCTGAGGAGTGGTTGCTGTTACTGGCAGTGTTTTATAAATGGCTGGTGTGTATTTATTTGGTAAGCATATCCTGTACTTGACACCAGACAATGAGTGAGATTGGGAGGATGAGGGGATTCACATAGTCTGTGTTGTGATTGGGCAGGGTAGCTCAGTTTAAACTTCAGCATTTTTACTTTAATAGGAGCCTTGGAAGATTCAAAGACTTCTCTATCAGCCTGTGTGCCTACCTTGAATAACAGGATTATTCAGGATCTCAGTGAGTCCTCCTTTGCATACCTGAAGAGTGCACTGGAAATTCCAAGACTATACAGGAGAACCAACAAGGTCAGTGCTGCTTGCAAATGACAATCTCAGAAAGGCCTGTGCTGAGATTGTTATGAGTTCTTCAGGCCTGTCCATATCTGCTTGACAGAGCCCATGGCAATGTCTTCAATTTAGTGAAGTATAGTACAAAGCTGTAGGTATTTTAACCAAGGTGTTAATAGTCTGTTTTGGGCACTGAGTCTGCTCAGCTTTCTCTGGAATCAGCATGAGCAGAAAGGGCATTCAGGATCATACCCTGGTAATAGGAATGGCTGGCACATGGATCTCTGAAAAAGCTTTGGTCATTTTGAACCTTGTTCTATATTATATCATGCTGTAGAACGCTACTGAATAATTTTGTGGCGGTGCCTTTCCTATGTATAATGATCTCTTCATTGACTTGTCCTAAATGGTTTATGTATCTCTTGTCTTAGGTACAGCCTTAGCATTTGGTATATGTGCTAGAGTTGGGTGTTGATACTTTTAGTAAGTTAATGACTGGTTCTTTCTTGCCTGACTTGTTTCCCTGTCATCCACCAGGAGGTGCCAACTAAAGCTTCACCTTATGTTGACAGTGCTCTTAAGCCCTTCCACCGACTGCAGAATGACTACAGAGATACCTTGAAGCAGCCCATGATTCATCAGTGGTTGGAAGGTGCTCTCTCTGAAAGCACACAAAAGTAAGAGAACCATACAGAACAATGTTTGCTGTAGTTAAAAACTCCAGTGTCCATTGAACAGGCACAGGAAAAAACCAAAACACTATGAATTAACACAATTGTAAAGAAAATCAAAATATAGCACTCTTTAGGTGGGATGTATTTCCTTGGATTTACTCTGGTGTTGCATATTCAGCAGATGAAAAGCTGGGCAGGGAATCCAAAGACCTGGCTTCTGCTCAGATCTGTGGAAACCATGACATGGTGGATAGGGCATTGGAAAAACTGGTTAGCTCTGGTAATGCAACAGTGAACTAAAGATTTGCATTTTGTTTCAGAATTGATGTAAGATCTTAACCTCATTTTATTTTCAATGAACAGTGGTTGAATTCTCAAGAAACTTGAGTTCTACTGTCCTTTGAGTTTTTTAATGTATGTAATGATTATCCAACTTTTTAGTGGTTTTAAAAAAAAAGCTTTGGACTTTTTAAACTGCTAAAGATCTAATTGTTCACAGTTTTAATAAGGCAGTCGTAAAGCAGTACTTTCTTTAGTAGATCTTGTGTTTCCTAGTTAGCATCTTGAAGGCTTTTGAACATGAATAGTCATATGCTTTAAGTTCCTTAATGGATTTTGTTTCCATTTGTCTAGCTGTCTTTTAAATTCTTACTGCTGTATTTTAAATTCCTACTGAGCAGGGATGTTGCATTCTGTGAGTTCTGCCAGTAAAGTGTAACATGAGACAGCAATAGTTGCTTTTGTTTGAAAGTTCTGCCACAAAATTTCACAGGATACCCCCTACTTCTTGCGTTGTGGACAATTTATTCTTTGTGCTAGCTGTAATTTTTTTATGTCTAGTCTTGCCTATAACTAAAGAGTCACCTTTGCCTATTTTGATGGGTTTTTTTCCTTTTCCCATCTTTATAGTTTTGTTTGTTGTTTTGGGGGTTTTTTTGACCTTTCTAGTCATAGATGATAATATCAGAAGAATCCATGCAGGTTAAAGTATAATGTGTGATTTCTGTCTGTCCTTACATGGTTTTCCTAATAATTCCTAGTATATTATATTGTCTGTTGACCACTGCTGAGCGTGGATTGGTTTTTTTCTGAGATTTAGCCACATAAAAATATTGAGGTTTTAAACCATAGTCAGAAGGCAAGTTCTTTCTTGCTCTTTGCCTCCTTGTGCCTCCCTAGTTTTCCACTTCTGGTACCTCTCAGGTACTTATTAATGCACACTTTTTTTCTGTTATTCAGAATAGACTTAAAATTGTAAGACAATTTTACACATTCACTAACTGTTCTTAAAATTTTTCTTAAGTATTTTGGACAGGGCTATGCTTAGGTTGATCTAGACTGCACTGGTCACTTTCATTTTGCACAAAACCTCTTTTTTCAAGCTTGGTGTCTCTTAACCAGTTATTAATGCATAAAAAGAAGCTTATTGTTAACCCACAGCATTTGTTAAGTAACATTGCTGAAGAACTGCAGAGATTCCTGGAATCTCAAGTCACTCAAGCTTATTGAGCTAAAACATCTTAGAGTGAATTCTTGTCTGTCTCTCCACATCTCTGTCTGGTTAGTCTTGCTTTTAAAGCTTCAGTGAATCTGGTGACACCACGCGAAGTAGCTGTTACGTAGTTCCTTGGACCCAACCAGAGCTTTTTTTCCCCCCAGAAAACCAGTTCTTCACTTTCCATGTTAACATTACCAAAACTGAATTAAGTTCTAGGTTAAACACAGTGGCAGTGGTTAAACACCTCTAAGACTGACAGGTTCATTTCTTAATTCCTTAGAATTTTCTGTTGAATTCTGTTTTCATGGTTTGTTGCTACTATTTGTATTAGTTTGTTTTAAAATATCTTATCCTCACTGACAAGAGACAAGTCAAAGAAACTTGAATCTCTTAAATGGAGGAATATTGTAGTTTCTTTATTGAGAATACGGATGCAAGTAATTAATTTCCTGCAGTGACAATACATTCTTGTATCCAAATGAAAAAACAGAAAAGAGCATAAACTTGTTAAAAATCACTGGGGGCTAAATTTGCTTAAATGACAGAAGGACTTGGGAGTACAGCAGAAGTAGGAATTCACAAGTGAGTGGGACAAGGAAATACCAAGATATGAAACGAGAACACGACTGACTTTTATTGGAATATTTTTGCTTTTCATGGAATGGTATCGTGAAACAAGTTTCCATGGCACTGGCAAGCACTTTTTTTTCAGCTATCCCTATCTGATTATCCTTTAAAAGAGCTTGTCTACTTTCTGTTGCCTCCTTGTTTAAAAGTAATCATCAGGAAGATTCTTTCAACTTTTTTAATTCTTACAGTCACAGTTTTCGTAGAGGGGCTCTTTGAAAGTTAGAGATTTTATAGCAAATTACAGAATAGGTCAATCTGGTAACTTTCCATAGGATCTTTTAATTTCCCACTGTTGCTCTGTTTTCTCTTCTTGTTCTTAACTCACTGTCCTCGACATCTGTTAATTTGTATGACATGCCCTTCCCACTTAGGCATGGGATTTCAGTCCTTAAGGCTTCTTGAACTTTCGTTGAGCAGTTGATGTGTGTACTTTGTTTGATTCTATGCTTTCTTTAATGTGCATCCCACTGTGTGGGCAGTGGTGTTTTATTTTATCTCTATCATTTCTAATTTAGGATTAGTGTTGTTCTGACTTTTCCTGTCAGCTTCTTGAGACTCCAGTTTAGTTTCTTCATTGTAGAAATAGGCATTTCTGACTGGTGTGTACATGCGTGCTCTCATACACACTTTTATAACTTACCTAAAGGTATGTGAGTCTGTCAGGCTGTTATTCTTGTCCTGTTCGTAAAAGCAGTTTTACTCAGTATTCTATTGATTGTAAAGAGGGGCTGATTTTGACTGTTTAATATTGAGCAGTTGCATTCCTTGGTCACTATTGAGTATAAACATCTTGAACAAGTCAAAAATGTTGTGATGAGGAGTCTTCAAGACTGAATAGTAATCTTCAGATTAACCTCTGGAACTAATAATGGAAATACTGATGAATTGATAATGATAATAAGTAGCTTTTTTGCAAGGAAAGTCATTCCTTCTGGCACTGGTCAGCAGGGCCAGTGATGTACTTCTGTGTATAAAGTAGGCTTTTTTGTAAAGTGGAATTTTTTCTTTCTCATTAATCTTCCGTAATTTAGGTATTATGAAACTGTATCTGATGTGCTCAGTTCTGTTAAGAAAATGGAAGAGAGTCTAAAAAGGTTGAAGCAAGCCAGAAGAACTGCAACGTCAAATCCTGTTGGTACAAACGGGGGCATGAGTGATGATAACAAAATCCGACTGCAGCTGGCCCTAGACGTTGAGTATTTTGGAGAACAAGTAAGTTATGAGAAATGAGGTTTTTATTATTAATGGTTTTGGAAGGAAGGTGGAAGAGGAAAGGGAACCTTGACTCAGATTTTGGTCTCGAAAGCTTTGTTGGTGTGGGTTTGGGGTTTGCGTTTTTGCTTTGTGTTTTCACATTTGTATAAAGGAGATTATTTGAAACCTTGGTGACTGTAGATACACACCACTTCAGCAATGCATGCTTTCCTGTCCTTTCTTATACAAATGCAAAGCTTGTAGTTCTTACTACTCAAAATTCAAGTACTCTTTAGTGCTTGGAAGCATTAAGAAGAAACACTGTGTTTACAGATCAGAGGGCAGGGACCTGAACTAGGTCTGACAGAAACTTCTTTATGGCCCTGCTTTTGTTTGCCTTCTGTCGGGGTGTTTCCAGCCTTGACTTTCTGTGTGGTCAGGGTCTGTTCCCAAGAGCTGTGAGAATGTCAGCCTGATTTGTTGTGCTGCACAACTGTAAGTGCTTTTCAGTGCCAAATATGAAATTTTAAATAGCAAAACATAAAAGAAGAAAATGTATGCAGTAGCTCCATCAAAATGTATAAGCATACTGTTTTGTACTCTGTTATTTCTGAAAATTGTATCTAGATATAAACAAACTTTCAACTAACAGTCCATATCAGTAGTTGCCAAGGAGTTGTCATCAATCTTGTTTATGAGCAGATGCTGTTGATGCATTTTAACAGGTAGATTAAGTTTGCCTGTGTGTGAGCAGATGCTTTTCTCAGATATGAGACTAATCACAAAGAGGATTTAGGTGGAACTATGGAAATCTTACTAACAAAAACTATTATTTGTCACTTTTTCCCTGGGGTTGGGCTTTTGTTCTTCTTTTCCATCACTGCAGTGTGAATTTAAGCTGAACTGGGACAGATTATTCATAATCATTTAGGAGATGTTTTGGTACATGTGACTATTACAAAGAGTTCCAGCAGCAAACACCTTTTCACAGCCACTTACTTCATTGTGGTTTTAGTTAGATCCAGATTTTTCTGCTTCACCGCACTCTTAGTTTTTTCATAGCCATATTTTTCTTGTTGTCAGAGCAATAGATTTCCTGGCTAAGAAAATATTTGCTGCAACCTCTGTAGTGGTAGAGTCATTTTTGTCTTCCAGGAAATTCAAGGCGAGAACCATAGGCTTTTGCAGCCTGTTGAAATGGTTTCACTGTCGTGCTGTTGGCTGTTCATGGATGTATTCATATTGATCTTTAAAGTATTCCCAGAAACCTCATTTGGAGTTTGGAAAAAAAAAAAAAACCAGTTGATATCAATGCATTTAAACCAACTACAGCCTACTCTTTCTGACTGCTTCACTGGAAAACTTCCAGCTGGCTTTAGCTACAAGTTGCCTAGAAGATGGTGAAATATTTCCCTGCAAGACACTACTGTAACTGAAGAGACTTAACTGAGCAAAGTTGGATGCAAATTTTTTATAGTTTGCAGTATATGCAGTTGGGTTTTTTACCGCACATCAATGCAGGATAAAACATAGGCTTCACTACATGTTTTAAGTGGAATAATTAGTGAGTTTTTGATGTTTTAAAGAAAATTAATGGGTTTTCTGTATCTTTTTAGGTACAAAAGATGGGACTGGAAACAAGCAGCATAAAAAGCTTTTCAGCCCTTGCAGAGCTGGTTCTAACTGCCAAGGATCAGGCCACAACAGAACCATCCTAGATATTTTTGAAAGCATGTGACTGAAGATAAACAACGTCCCTAAAAGAAAGAGAGACAACTTAACTCTTCTTTGTTTTACCAAATAAATAGCAATGAAGTGCTTCCTAATGTATCTTGAGCAACAAATCAGTGTATCTTCTGCCTTGATAAACTTGTTTCACCAAAAGATGGAGAATTTATCATAGTTATCCATTATATGGAAAGCGATCAAAGTTCTAAACTTTCTACTATAGAATAAAAGTAGAAGAAAATGTTTTTCTTATTTTTGTTGTACAACTTGAAATGTACAAGAATGAAGTTATATGTTGAAAATAATATGTAATAAATTGTCTTCCTAACTTTTGATGTCCCATATGTTTTTCAATCAAATGTATTGATTGATGGCTGTGCTACAACCCACCCCAGAGGCAAAGTAACTGAGGTTCTTGTTAACAGAACTTTTGATTAGAGTGAAAGGACACTGAATGACCAGAGTTTTGATATATCTCTATATATCAGATTATTTTTGTTATTTTAGAACAGTTTGGTTGCAATGGAAAAGAGGTATGTAGCTGTTTTGGTTATTGTCTATAGAAATAGAACAATATGAAAGTATAAAGATATCACTTAGGAAAATACACAGGGAAAAGAAAGGAAGTATATGAGTACATAGTGGAGAGGAAAGATATCACCAGACACAGAACCAGCAACAAGACTTAATTGTTGCAATTTCAGATGCTTGTTGGTCAAAGTGATGGTTGCAGTGTTGATCCATCAGGGGTGGGGAAGCCCACGAAAGAAAGAGTTAAACGGGTTCATATATGTTTAGGTTCAGGTGGGAATGCCCAGGTACTGAGAGGGGTTGATCAATAGTTAACTCATGTAAGCATGAGTTAACAATTAAGAGTCAGCAAATGTTAGTCACAGGCCTTAGAAACAAGATGTGCCTTAGCCTTGTCAGGGTAAGAGAAACACAATGCACCTTGTCAAGATACGAGGAACAGAACCTGTTTGAAACCAGCGCAGAAACCACTGAATCAGCCAACGAAGAACTGCACATGCTCTGGAAAGAAAGGTGAAAACTGCACTGTGATGAAGACTAGTAACCTTCATCAGAAAGATCCCTGAGGAAGAAGAGGAGCCTTCCTCAGTGTGACCACCAGGGTACACGCGCATGCGTGGCACGTGTGGTAATGGTATTAATGACTTCCAAGAAATAATTTGTATACCCACTCCTATCATAAATATTCATAAATTTCACCCATAACACTGTGCTGTATGGAGTGTTGCATGTGTTTGTTAGGAGGAGCGATCCCCCACGCACCTGGTGCTGAATAAAGCAAATACCCTCTTCTCTGACTCTCTCTGAAGTGTCTCTAGGCTTGGTTTGGAGGAATTGAGTACCTCCCCTTGAGGAGAGTTCCACACTGATGTAACACTGTGGATCTCGGTAGTCCTCCAGTGGAAGGTCCCAGAAATGAATCTGGGGGCACATCAGGGTTGTTGGTGGTCAGAGATGCCACCTGTCCCATAACTTAGGGTGATGTTGACAAGTGATATGGGTATGAGCACTTGCTTCCTCTCCCACAGTTTGCCAGAGTGGGAATTTTTGTCTGGATGCATTAACTAGGATGTGCTAACTGCATCTCACCTGTGCCAGGTCTGGAATCAGCACCTTCCTGTCACAAATTTCTCCCTTCTGTGCTTCTCTCAAGTTCCCACTGTGGTAGCTGTTCTTATGGCAAGTTCTGTCTGTGGGCTTGACAGTGTTTGAAACAGGCAACTGAGTGCTTTAACTCTGGAATAAAGTACTTGCAGGCAGAGGATTCTGCTGTTTCTCATTACTGCTTTGCACTT
>VZRS01000493.1:165667-181564 GCA_013398055.1 Ifrita kowaldi | reverse complement strand
AATGCCCAGGTACTGAGAGGGGTTGATCAATAGTTAACTCATGTAAGCATGAGTTAACAATTAAGAGTCAGCAAATGTTAGTCACAGGCCTTAGAAACAAGATGTGCCTTAGCCTTGTCAGGGTAAGAGAAACACAATGCACCTTGTCAAGATACGAGGAACAGAACCTGTTTGAAACCAGCGCAGAAACCACTGAATCAGCCAACGAAGAACTGCACATGCTCTGGAAAGAAAGGTGAAAACTGCACTGTGATGAAGACTAGTAACCTTCATCAGAAAGATCCCTGAGGAAGAAGAGGAGCCTTCCTCAGTGTGACCACCAGGGTACACGCGCATGCGTGGCACGTGTGGTAATGGTATTAATGACTTCCAAGAAATAATTTGTATACCCACTCCTATCATAAATATTCATAAATTTCACCCATAACACTGTGCTGTATGGAGTGTTGCATGTGTTTGTTAGGAGGAGCGATCCCCCACGCACCTGGTGCTGAATAAAGCAAATACCCTCTTCTCTGACTCTCTCTGAAGTGTCTCTAGGCTTGGTTTGGAGGAATTGAGTACCTCCCCTTGAGGAGAGTTCCACACTGATGTAACACTGTGGATCTCGGTAGTCCTCCAGTGGAAGGTCCCAGAAATGAATCTGGGGGCACATCAGGGTTGTTGGTGGTCAGAGATGCCACCTGTCCCATAACTTAGGGTGATGTTGAGCAGTGATATGGGTATGAGCACTTGCTTCCTCTCCCACAGTTTGCCAGAGTGGGAATTTTTGTCTGGATGCATTAACTAGGATGTGCTAACTGCATCTCACCTGTGCCAGGTCTGGAATCAGCACCTTCCTGTCACAAATTTCTCCCTTCTGTGCTTCTCTCAAGTTCCCACTGTGGTAGCTGTTCTTATGGCAAGTTCTGTCTGTGGGCTTGACAGTGTTTGAAACAGGCAACTGAGTGCTTTAACTCTGGAATAAAGTACTTGCAGGCAGAGGATTCTGCTGTTTCTCATTACTGCTTTGCACTTGCTCACCTTCCCTCACCATGGGATATGGTTAGCTCTTGTTTGGGTTTTGAATGTTTTCATTTAACTGATATGTTTTTTTCACAGACCATGTTGGTGTGAGGTGCTGTGTGACAAAAGCTCATAAAGTACTTTAAAATTTGAAAATAATTTCTAATGTAAGTATCTAACTTAGAGATTATTACATTCAGACTACCTGTTTTCTATTGCTGTCGCTGGCTCTGCAGCTTCTGTGCCGGAGCATGAGGTGTTGCCATCTCTAAAAAGCGTCTCCAAAGCGAAGCTGCTCAGCAGGATCAGCCACACACGCTCACACACACACAAACACACAGCTTCAGTAATATGGGTCGGCGGAAAAGAGGCAGGAAGGGTCTTTGCGCAGATTTCCACAGGAGCAGGTTATTGCTTCCACACTGTGAAGGGTTTTAGAGGCAAAGGCGAGAACAATGGAAAGCTCGGGTTTAAGTACGGGAGCAGATCGTGCACCAGAGACCGATGATCTGAGTGCACGGGAATGGTACAAAGGCAGGACTAGGGTAAGGGAACCAATAGGGAAACGCTGGGGGAGTGGCGAGGGGCAGAGGCCAATGGGGGGAACTTGGAGTGGAGAACTTTCTATGGCATGGAACATACACGGTAGCAAATTTCTGAGGATAGAGGCTGAATTCTGTGCTTTTCCCTTGAAGAGCAGCTTTAATTTCAGGGCAGGAAATAACACTGCGTAGCAAATCAAAATTACTGAATGGTCCTATGATTGCTTTAAATGTCTGTATCACTAGTTCTATGTCCGTTCCCCATCTTTTCTCTTTGTTCACTTGAATAGGATTTAATCTTCTTTCAGTGGAGTAAGACATCAATTAAGAATTTGTGTGATACCCCTGGCTAAAGAAAGGTGTGAATTAACTTTGGTAAAATCAATTTTAGCATTTTCAAACTGTGTGGAACAGTGAGGAGCAGAGGATCTACCACGTAAGTGTGTTCCAATGGAGATGTCTTCTGCTACTAATCCTATTTCTTCTATTCCTTAGGTAATTTTTTAAAGTGCACTTCACTTCATAACAGTAATGCAGTTTTGATTTTGTGCCTTCTTCTTCTTCCATGCTAGGACCTTCAAAAACTTGCTATGCCTTTCTAATCTTGGAAGGAATTCGGCTGGAAGAGGTTTTGTACAGTATCAAGGAAGGAAAGAGCAGTGGCATGTTCTCCTCTAAAATGGCAACTGGGTTCTCAGCTTGGTAGGTTATACCAGAAGTGAACCAGACTGTTCTAACCTCATCATCTAAAGATAACTATTTGGCTGGACTGCTTGAGGAATATTTACTCTCCTTGTTTCACCAACTGTCGTATTTTCAAGGTTGAACTGGAGGGATGAGGAAGCAAACTGCATAGACTTTAAAAAAATTTTTGGTGTTTAAACTGTCAGTAAATTGTCAGCTATGCTCAGGGATGAACTGTGCTGTTTGATGAAATGTAAAAAGCTCATCCTTGCCTTTGTTCTTTCTCCAAATCTCCCACCTTTTACAGCCTGAGTTTAGGTGCTTCATTCAGTAGATTGTTAGGCTGTAGACTGCATTTGGGAGCTCAGTATGTGAGTGCTGTCTAGAACTCCTGGAATGTGCATCGTGGTGTAACTGACAGAGGAATTCGGTGAAATTGGAAGAGAGTGAAGAGTACAGTATGCTGTAAAAATTTTACATGACGCTGCCACTTTCATTCTTACAGCTATGCCATTGGCTGTAGTGCTTGATAATATGCAACTACTGACTTAAAAACATAAATCTGATTTGGAGCAGATTTCAGAAGCCTGAACTTATTTATGGACAAAAGCCCAACTGAACTGTGGCAAAGAAACTTGGAAGTGGGTTTATTTGCGTCTTTTCCACCTCTGCATATTCATACTTAATTAATTCTGTATATAAACAAGTACAGTATTTAGATGTTAGAGCATCTGGAATACATACAATATAAACAGATAAATACATGGATGCTGTGTGCTAATATTCTTGAGGGTTATTTTATTTGTAATGTTATGGCATTTTCCATTAAGCTACAAGGATGCATCACATATCAACATCACTGATAGCAAGCTGCTGGCATCAGTGCATTTAGATTAGAAACACGTTTAGACCACTGTGGATGATAATGAGCTGCTGTGCACTGTGGGATATGTCTCACATGATATGCCAAAGAGGCTTGCAGTTATTTCCTAAGTGCCATCAGTGCAAACAATAAATCTAGAGATGGGACGTGGAAATCCTTGCTCCAGGCCTTCCTTAGGACCAAGGTTTGTTTCCCAATTCCTCACTTCCTAATTCAACAGTCATCTAATAATCTGTTGTTCCACTTTAATGTTCCAAATTTTTATGACTCTGTTAAGAGTTGGACTGGACTGCTGTAATCATTTTATTCACAAGTAGCAGCACCAGATCCTCTGTTGATACTAATATATATTGTTGCCATTAATGCTATTTTTAAAGAACATATGGTTTGGATGTCAAAGTTTACAGAACTGGACTCTAACCAGTAATGTCCTTCTTTGCTATAAGGCTGTAAGAAATGCCTCACAGGTTATAAAGTAATCCAAGAAATGGAATTGCATTGGAATAGTAGACCTTGTGGTTTGGTTTTGGTTTTTTTTTTCCTAAAAAAATCAGAGAGAATTCTGTCAGACTCTGAGAATTTATCCATCACAGTTCATTAGTACTACCAAACCCTATTTTTAGCATTTCCATAGAGTTAAGAAGTGAACATATCCATCTGGGCTGCAGAAAGAAGAAGCTTCCTCTAAGCATGTGTTTGCTTCCAAGGCAAAAAATCTTGTCTCAGTGGGACAAGCAAGCTTGCCTGTGCTGTTGGCAGCATTTTGAAGGGAAATGTTGCTGATGAAGCTAGAAATCTCTGTGGATAGTTGTAAAATCTTCACTGTAATGTAAAAGGGGGTCTCTCTTGCAAAACTGACCATACAATTAAAAAATCTTTTTAAAGAATGAAGAGGTTCTTTTCTATAGTAAATGCTGCTTATATATCTGCTTTTTCAAGTTGATGCCTTGCATTGAAACACTGCCCTGCCCCACGGCATCCAAAAAGGGAACTAGGAGCAAAAGAGAGACAATAAAATGGAAGCTGGAGGAAGGCTATCAGTCACCTCACATGAAATAGATGAACAAGGATGAAATGTTGCAAGGTGTTAGCTTTCAAAAAGCTATATTTCAAACACTAACTGCTTCATCTCAAAGCTAAGTAGAGCACTCAACAACATCACAAAAAATATCTGATGAATAAGAAGAAGGTGATGGGAAATGTGCATCATTCCACTCCTTTCTTATCCTCTCTGTTTGCATTTAATCCTCACGCAGAGGGTTTACTACTCTGCCAAGAATAAGCATTGCCTTTGACTGCTTTTCAAAAACAGCAAAAAGGAATGGCTTGTTCAGCGTTACATCCAGGTACGCCCCATCTTCTTTCTGTGCTGTGGGCTCTTCTGGCTGATCTGTTCCATCACTGGCCAGTTTGAAAAAGGCTTTATTTATTACCTGAAAGGAAAAACATATGAGTAACTCTGGAGTCATCAGAGCATGATCGTGATGGGACAAATGAGAGTCTGAGTAAATAATAAAGCACATTGTACTCCATAGATGTTTAAAAAAGGTGTTGGGAGTACTTGTCCATAATATGCAAAAGTTGTATAACTGCTTTTACACTGGGCTAGTTTGTAATCCTGTTACCCTTGTGTCATGGTTTAACCCCAGCCAGCAGCTGAGTACCACACGACTGCTCACTCATTCCTCCCACAACTCGGGAGCAACTGAAACTGTTGTGTTATCAACATTATTCTCCTACTAAATCCAAAACATACACTGTATGTGATACTCAGTCCCCTACTAAGCATGTCCCCTACATGGCTCTGACTGTTCTAGGTAAATTTATTCCGTTTAAGAGGCTGAAACTGTGCAGGAAGCATGATTTTTTTGAATGTCAGTGATATTACTGTACCTTTCCAACTGTTATACTGGCGTTGCTTATCTTACTGAAATCTGCACCCTTCCCCAGCAGTGCAGGCAGTTCCATGTCTGCTAGAAGCTCCTGTAAATCAGAGCTGTCTTCTAGTGTCAATGCCGGCAGTGTTAGTTTAATTTCTCTGCGGAGAGAGGGAGAGAGAGAGGCAAGTGAGTGCTTGTTCTCCACTGTGCAAACATCGTGGTTGGGCAGCCCTGGGGAATGGGCATGTGAAAACAGCTGCAACAAGTGCTTGGTGTGCGGGCACAAACACAGTGGGTGCCTGTTACTGTTTCCAAGTGTGAACTCACCGAGACTTCACCCTGGGTCTGCTGCTAAACCCCAGATCATCCCACTTCATGGGTGGGAAGCAAAGGGACTTGCTCTTTTCCTTGAAATACCCCCAGACAAAAAGCTGATCCCACCAAAGTTGAGCTCCTTTGAAGTGAGCCCCCTGGCTGTGCAGGGGTTTCTCTTTGTGCTTGGTAGTAAAGCCTCCCTGGCAGGATCTGACCCCAGGTGAGCAGGCAGGCCTGTGTGGCTCACCCCATCCCATCCCTCCCTATGGGAGGGTGCACGTGCCCCTTCCCTACCTCGGGGACAGCCGCTGGAGCCAGGCTGGGGACTGCCACGTCAGCTCGGACTCCATGTGCTCCAGGTCACTGCCATTGATGGGCTGCAGCAGCACCAGCTGCGCCGTCTCGCTGATGGGGACTTCCACCATGGAAAAAGCCTCATTGGCATCAGTTTTGTACTTGAATGTCCCCGTGATAGACAACATAGGGACCAAGACCTTTTTGTTTGAATCCACCCAGAACTCCTGAGGCTCTTTGAGCAGGAAGGCTTGCTTAATATTCACTGAAACACAGATTGAGAAAGGAGAAATTGATTCTTCTCTTTTTTCCCTACTCCACTCTGCCCCTTAGCTGGTCTTTTTAAGAACAACACACTGTGCCTTAGACAAGGACTGCATGTATAAAATCACATTTAGCTACTGTAAACATATGTATCCCCCCTTTAATCTGCCTTCTGGTGGGATCAGCTCACAGCACAGGGACCACGGCTATCAGGACTGTGACCAAAGCTGCTGTCTTTCCGTTGGCTTTGTGGCCTTTCCTGGGGACAGGAAAGTGTCTCTGCTTGCTTGGTTGCCTGCTTCCTCCCAGGCTGCCACATAGTCCCCAGGGGCTCACAGGCCTGTGCAGAGGGCCTGCTTTATTTCCTCTCTGTCCCTCAAGTGCGGTGATGGCACGTTAGGAAGCACATCCATCAGGGCCAGCCCTTGCTGCAGGAGCACTCTCAGGCAGCTGTGTGGGCTCAGGAGAGGGAAGGCAGCACAAGCTCTGCCTGAGGTTCCACCCTTTACCATCTTACAAACCAAAGCAATGGGGAAGGTTGTAAACGCAACACTGAAGAGTTGGTTGAGCCATGGAGGTTAAGAAGGACATAGTGGAACACTTCCTAGACCTTAAAATAAATTTCTTTCCCAGTTCACAACTATGAGAAGCCTTGCTCTCACCTCCCACTGATTCTGTGCAGCTTTGCATTTCAACATGTTATCTTCTCACTGCCATAGATCCATGCGGCTGCCCAGTTGGACAGATAATCCTGTTAGCAATAAAGAAACTACTGCCCTCAGTGAGAAGGGCAGAGATCAGAAATCTAGAAATTGTTCAGTGGAATTACAGAATTAGGAAAACAGATGTGTATTTTGTAGTAAAGAAAGGAGCTCCTTACATTAAATTAATTACTATTGGTATATTAATTTAAAATAGAAGCTGGTCTAGATGTACTGTTAACTAATCTTTCCTCCATTAAATCCAGATAAATGCTAGATCCTAATATATTTAATCTGCAGTAAGTGGTTTTTTAGCATATGAACACTTGCCTCTTGAATGGGCTGGCATTAAAAGAGCATTTAGGCACTTTCACCAACTCTAACTTCACCAAAAGAAGCAGCAGGTAGGAGATGGGGAAGACTAAGAATAAGGAAGTAGAGTTGTTCACCTTTTTCTTTTGTATTTTATAAGAATAAGGACTGCAAGCAGAAAGGAGCCACTTTCACAGGGTCTGTATAACCAGAATTTGCAGAAGTCAAGACTATAAGAAGGAAAAAGCACAGAGCCTGCAGGTAGCCAAACGTAACAAGATGGGGTAGTAATTGCTTTTAAATATTCTTGGGGAAATACTGCAAAATTTCAAAGCTCTTCTGCTGACTTTAGGAGTGAGTCCATTAATACTGTGCCAGTTGTAACAACAGCAAATCAGCAGCCCAGTGTTTGAAATGGCTCCCTGCTAGGTGAGGGTCTGGGTGTCTGTGCCCTCAGACACGTAACTGGGTATGTACTCTCCTGAAAGGCCCTAATATGGCCATTTCCTTCTACAGAAGGTGAGACCTGACACACTGGAAGAAGTGGCTTCTTACAGGGAGACCTGGACACAGAATTTGTAGGTTTGGCAACCCCACTGGGTCAGGAAAGAAACCTGTGTCTACAGTATAAGATAACTGAGGTGAAAAATGCTGTCAGTCACAGAGCAAAGACGTAGCCTGGGAGAGTAAAAGAGTAGTTTGCAGTACTGACTTGGGAGTGCAGGAAATAAATGGTGGATTTCTCTGTTTCAGGTGATGATCTCCATGTTCTATAATACAGGCTTTATGCCAGCCTGACAAACTTACTGAGAGCATGACTTTCTGTGGAAAGTTTTTACTTAAAAACAAACAAACAAAACCCCAAAACAAATAAACAAAAGCAAAAAAACATCCTAACAAATTTCTAGTTAAAAATGAAGTTGGTGTGAATTGTCTGTTCAAGAGAGTTTAACCAGGAGGGGTGCTTAA
Organism: Ifrita kowaldi; assembly: GCA_013398055.1. Lineage (NCBI taxonomy): Eukaryota > Metazoa > Chordata > Aves > Passeriformes > Cinclosomatidae > Ifrita > Ifrita kowaldi. Next base: position 173,715 of record VZRS01000493.1, on the reverse strand, counting down.
GATTGTGCAGTCCCACAGTGCTATTTTCATACATTTTGTAATTATTTTGCAACTAGAAAGAGACCCCGAAGAAACTAAACACTATCAGTGAAACTTGCACCTGATGTTCTGCATTGAATTCTAAATGGCAGACCCTGCTTGGCAGCAAATGTACAAATGTGAAAAAAACTGTGTGCAAATGAACAACACTTGGGACCATGGGAACTTTAGCTGTTGTTTTGTATTGATTCCTGTCACTTTATCAATGCTATGGCTGTTAATAGCATCTCAGAGCATATATAACACGTTCCAGAGAAAAAAAAACGTACTTTTTGCATTCTGCAGCTGTAGGGACAGAGAAGGAGCATGACAGCATCAGCTGTCATGGATGCCCCTTCACAACCAAATGGCAAAGCAAATGCTAAAGTCATGTTCTGTGTTTATTAGAAGAGAGTTGCTTATGTAATTCATTTGTTCTTGAGCCAATTTTGTCCATCCCACGTGTGGAGACTACAACATTTCAAATGCACTTTCTGAGAGAGAGGAGGCAGTAGAGTTAATCCAGTGAGGCAGACACTTGAACATGTGTTTCTAAGCTTATACAAATTACAAGTTTCCGATACAGAAGAAGAGGAAAAAATGGTTCTGTTAAAGGAAAACTCTGCTCTTCTGACCATGCTCGAGTCTGCAACACAACTACCTTTGCAGTATCATATCTATGCTAGACCTTGCAATGAAGAGAAAGCTGATGCACACAGCTTGCTGAGAGAATGACAGCACCCATGAAAGGCAAAGAAAACCTGACATCCAATTTTGAGGTGGAAAGATGGAGGCAAAAATAGGTTTCCTGGGCAGCACAACTCCACCTTTCGCAGTAGAGGCCCACTCAGGAACTTAGGGCTCGCTGCGAGTTTTCTGAAATACTGTTACAGGTAGGCAAGCTGTCTGAAGTGTGCAGTCTTTGATATTACATTCAGTCATGAGGATCTAGGAAAGCAGCTACACTCAGAAGAGAAGGCTCAGTTGCAGTGCAGGGGGATTTCTGGGACAGCAGCATGGAATGACTTTAGGCAATGAACCATCAATGAAAAGAATTGCCTTATTTCTTCTAGGTTTGTATAAGCTGCCCTGCTTCCATAACTGATAGATTGTTTGATTGCTTCCTGAGCCAGATGTTGCCTCCAGACTTCTGTGTTCAGTAGCCACTAGAGGAGTCATGCCCATTATAATTTTTAGCCTTTTTTGTATCTGTACCTCTGCCTTGCTACTCCCAGCTACTTTGGCTTTCTTTAAAGCTACACCCGGACCAACCTTGCTGGAGGCCCCTCTTGACTTTTAGTTCCTTTGCAGCCAGAAATACTGTGCAATTCTTTCTCATGCACCTTACCTAATCCTTAGTGTCCTGGATGAGGAAAATTTCTTGGATGCTATCCCCTCTCCTCCTCCTTCCCTGTTGCCCTTGCTGGCTCATGGCAGGATGCAGGTAGGACCCCTGGCACAGTGGTGGGGAGGAGAGGTCCAGCCTTTCATCTGAGTCCTTCCCTTTCCCCACTGGCCAGGTGTGACCTCACTTCCTTCCCAGGAGCAGGGTTACCGCCCGTCCTTCCCCAAGCCTGTTCCCAAAATGAGCGGCGCTGTCTCATACCTGCCAAGCGGACGTCCACCGCAAACAGCAGGTCGGCGGATGGGTCGATGTCTGCCAGTAAGCACTTGCTTTGTCCCTGGCTTTTGGCCTCCAAAAAGGCATTTATTTGTTCTGCTGCCTTGCCTGGGTTTGTAAAGTCAACAGCTCGGGCGTAGAACGCATCAGCATTGGGGAGCAAGTGCTCCAGGAACAGCTGGAATAGGGGTATGCCAGGGGCAGTGAACAGGCTCAGTGTCCTGGAGAAGAGCAGCTCCTTGTCCCCGGTGTTCAAAACCCTTTCAATTGTCCTCAGGTTGGAAAGGAAATTATTTCCGACTGCCGTGGAAGTGCAGTCAGGGTTTCCAGAGACGGGCACAAATCCCAGCAAACCCTGCAAATCAAGTGCTGTCTGGTTTGAGGCACCCAGGTAGAAAGACACCAAGGAGCTGTAGAGGCTGGTTGGGGACAGGAGCACATTTTGGCCCCTCTGTGCTTTCTGCAGTGCGCTGTAAAACCGCATACCCAGGATGTGCACCAAGTCCCTCAGGTAGCCCCATCCCTCCTTCCCCCAGGCACTTGGAGCTTCCAACTTGCTGTTGTCATTCACGTCACCTTCATATTCAGGTGTGGTTTGGGACTCAATGGAGACAGGGACAACAGTGTTTCCCTCCTGAAGCAATTTTTCCAACTTGTCGCAGTCACTCTCTTTGAAAGAAAACAAATTGAAAGGATGGACGTAGACCCGGTCACAAGGCACCATGGTAAGGCAAGCCAACAAACAGAGAAGATCTGCTACCAGATTCATGTTGGAAAATTGCCTCCACGGTGTCTGCTGAAAGAAAAAATGAAGAGGAAAGGAGACTGGTCAGCCTGTTTTAAGTACAGTTTCTCTTAATCACAGAGTGAGGTGCTAGTGCTGTGTTGGAGTTACAAAGGTGGGAATTTCAGTATTTAGTGGTGTTTGGTCTGACTCTGCCCCCTCAAAAGCCCAGGATGAGACAGACACCAGTTCCAATGGCAGCAGGTGGGAAAATGGTAAACACAGATGTGACTCCATTACCCACTGCAGTACTCTAAGGATTTAGCGTGGGAATGGTTGTGGATGCTGGTTATGCCTGCAAACTAGAGCATACTACTTCTGCAAAACCTTGTTTTGCAACAAATGCAACACCATTTGTTCCTGGGACCTGGTCAGAGCCATCTTGGCAAACTGCTGCACTGAGCCTTGCTGACACGTGGACAGGCCAAGCAATGTGCCTGCTGTTATGCAGGAAGTGGCTTTGGAAACCAGTTTTCTTAAGGTCCAAACACAGAGTGATCCTGCTTTGTATGTCTAGTCAGCAAAATACTTGGCACTAGCAGAGCACGTTATGTTTTCATAGCCCAGCGCAAACATTTATTCTAGCCTCTAGGCAAATACACTCCAGGCTCCCTTATACAAATGTGCTCACACTGAAACCTTCGATATCTGAATACAGAATTAGAAGGGTTAGGCTGGGTTTTGCTTTGGTTTTCAGGCAGTCTTCTCCTGAGGTAAAAGACCACCTGCTGCTCTTGTTTTTCCTGACAAGAAGCAGAGAATTTTATGGTACGTGGACGTCACTGGTGTTTTGGCACAAAGGATGTAGTGCCTATTGGGAATGAGAATGTCATGGACACACAAACACACATGTATACCCACTGACAAATTTTATATTTTTAGAATTCTCTCTTTTCCTATATCCAACTTTTTGGTAATTCTGCTGTACACCTTGCTTGGATTTCTAGTATATGACTGTTAACCTGTGTATTTGAAATCCAAATGTGTTGAAAATTATGCATCTGTAACACATATAATCAGCCAAAATGCTGTTACTCAGAGCTGCATTTTTATTCTACTAGTAATTCCTTGTTCACTGTAGCTTCATTCACCCTGTTTCACCCATTTCAAGTTCTGCAGAGCTCATTGGATGGGCAAAATGCTATCAGCCTTGGCAGTACCCAAGCCCTGCTCTCTGCTTTCTTTCTCCAATGCTTTTTGAGTCGCACCAGTCTGTCAGGTATTGTAATTCTGGTAGCCTGAGCCTTTTGAGAGGACACAGAGCAATGTCTGTCTCACCAACACTTTACACAGGGTGGAAGTGCCTGGGTTTAAATCCATTTATTCAAGACCTGGCCCCTTCCCAGCCTAATTTACAATGTATAACCATATTCTTTCCCCTGAGGGCTCCCCAAGTATCTAATACCTAATAATATCCCAGTATGACCACTCTCTCACACATACAAAAATGGAGATATGCAGATGCTTGGTAATTAGACGTATCTTGCTAAGTACATATGCCTGCTAACACGGATATCTGCATTCCCAGGCTGTAGGCTCCTATCTAACTGCTGGGTTTGCAAATGGAGTTCCTGTTGCTGTGATGGTCACTCAGGATGTCTAAGTGTCTTCCTACTGAATGCCTGTGGGTCAAACCTGAAACTATTTGCTCCCCAGAGGCATGCAGGAGAGGACCTGCTGTGGATCTCTGTCCCCGTGCCTTCACCCAAGGATTGTTCTTCCCCATTAACTCCCACCTCATCCTCTAAATTACTGTATGGGCAGCACAGTCATGCTGCTGTCCCCTCTGCTCCTGGCCCCTCTTTGCCTCCCCAAACCCGCTGGTAGCATGTGACATGCATGACAGAGCTTACTCATTGCTTATGACTGGTTAAAAAATTATCTTGGGAGGTGCCTTCCCAACTTCACTTTCACAGTTAGCCCAGCTACTGTGCTAGTGGATTTCTAGACTACTCAATGTATTTTTCACATTGGGATGCTCAGGAAAACGGACCAAAAAGCCACAAATTAGAAGGAAAACCGCTCTCTCCATCATACAATTATTTTGAGGCATTACTTAGTCTTTCCTGCACAGCAGGGAGGGTGACCCTGTGCCGCCCAGGCAGGCTGTGCCATTAGGCACCACTGGCACCCAGCGGTCACTTCTCTCTGGCTGCCAGAGCCCCCCTGTCAGCTTTTGTTCCATGAGCAGAGGCAAGAGGAGCAGTTCTCACTGCCAAGCACTCACCCTACGCCCCATCTGCGGAAAGTCAGCGTGGTTTATTTGGCTAAAGAAGAGAGCCCCGAGCCCTTTGGGAAAGCGTGAACACCTGAGTTGAAAAAGCAGCATCCAAAGCAAATCCAGTAAGAGTGCTTACTCGCCTCTGTCCTGGGGGGTGTCGCCCCCTTGTTGTCCCTCCGATGCTGTCGTCCCTCAGGCGAGCTCCTCACGACACCTCTCCCCCCTGGGGTGGTGGGACTGCGGGCGGAATTCTGCCCTTTCTACGCGGCTGCGGCGGCATTGCGCAAAGCTGCTTTACATCACAGCCTGGGGGGCCGAGAAAAGTTACCTCAGGCCAGACAGGGCCCAATGAAACCTGAACCTGCCTCAACACCAGCTGCATAGAAAGTTCCAGGGATGGATACACAACCTTTAGCCAGACCCAGCACACCTGGGTAGCCTGCAGTTAAACATTTACTAAGACAGACACAGGCATTTTACTATGCAGAATAACTGATTACGGGAGCTGAAAATACCTCATTTTGTGCCAGACTGAAATAATGTAGATTTCTTTGTACTTATATTTGTTGTACAGTTGTATCAGATTTTTGTCTTCACAGGTAAATTGCCTTTAATCTCGGCCTTGCAGCCTGGGGACACACCAGTGTGTGAGGCATGTATGCTACTGCGGAATAAAGTGATTTATCTCTCAGTTTTTACCCCTTCTTTCCCTCTTGATCTGTTCAGAATGTCAAGGCTTTGTTCTTTCTCCTCTTGAACAAAACGTGTTGAAAAGGAGAAGATGAAAGCCAGACAGGTGAGGTTGCAGGGCTGGATCACAAAGACTTCATCCCTCCCAGTCTCAGTCTCCCAAGTCCTGTTTGGGAAAAGGGGTTGGGATTTGCAGGTCTTTCTACTGCTTTTGAAACAATCTTTTAATTTTGGTGTGCCCTTTCTTCCCATTTAAGCAAATAAGCAGCGAATCAAACCAGGGACAATGCAATTGATTAGACTGGGTCTTGTTCAGTGCCCCTGTTATTCTTAGTAATTAAAATCCCATGGCTCTAACAGGAGCAGGCCTGATTTATCATCTGCACTTTGATTTTAGAGGGCCAGTCAGGCATGATTTGTACTGCAGTGCCCAGCTACATGTTGGGTTCAAGGAGAGAGCTGAGAGAGGGGAATGTTTTCAGTGCGCTTGGGCAGCTGAAGCTGGTGGAGATGAAGGTGGAGACAGGGACAGCTGAGTCCAGCCAGCCCAAGGGCTGTGTGCCAGGTGCCTAATGCCAAAGAGATGAGAAATTTCTGTCTCTGCAGTTCTGCTTTTCATTTAAACAAACTGATTACCTACACTCTAATGAGGTCCAAAAGTGGTTCTGAGCCTAGGCTTGTATAACATGCTATCATGCACTGAAGGCTTGAACAAACAGTTTGAAATATTCAGGGTGTTTAGTCCTCTTGCTGCCTGAGCATCTCAGTTGAGGAAGCATCTGTACCATCTCTGGACAGCTTTAAAATGCTTCTAGCCCAGCTAAGGATACAAGCAAAGGGAGGAGTTCCTCCATGAAAAATACATTTTGCTCAGCTCTAAATGCCAAAAGATCAAGTTAGGTTTCAGGTTGCAACCCCCCTTCTTTCCCCTCTACCCTGGAGAGTCTTTCCCACAGACCTAGGGAGACCGCTGGTCCCTTAGAGGCCAGTGGAGCTGCGGGTGGGACGTGAGCACAGCCCAAATCTTTATCTCCTGCACCACCACCCATGTGGGTCCACCTGAGGCACTAGGCAGGCATCAGCAGTGCACACAAGGGGCCAGACCACGCCGAGCCTGTGAGCTGGTCTGCTGCGTCCCCCTAGATGAGGCTTGAACACAGGTAAAAGAAAACCCAGCCCAATACTCTCTGTATTGAGGACACAAAAATAAAGGCTGTTTCATGGAAGGGCACCTTGTGTTTTGTAAAACTCTGAAAAGTATCCTTATTAAAAAGAATTACTGGCTTTGGCTAATAAGCTACAAGTGATGCTAATAATATATAGTACAGCTGTCAGAGTTACATGTTTGCTGTGGACAATAAACACTGAAAGGGGAAATCACTAACCCCTCAACCACTGTATCTTTTTGTTCATTAAATCATTATGCCCTTGTGCTGTAGCATCCAGAGGATGTTGCTGTTTGGGTATCTGCTGCTTCCAGCTCCCCTGAAGGTCATGACCAAGCCGTGCTGCAGCTGTTGGTCTCCTTTTGCTGTAAGTACCAGCCCTACATCAGGCATCCCTGGCTGCAGGGAATGCTGGCTTGAAGAAGAGGGGGAGCAGGAGGCACCTGAACAACTCCAGCATGCTGGTCTGGTGGCTCTGCCACATAAAGAAAATTCAGTTTAGTTCAACTTTCTCAGGGTTTTCAGCCAACTTGACCTTTGAGACTCTTTTGGTGTTTATGCACTCAGTTCTATTGTTTTCTGTCGATAAAAAAATGGTCAATGTCTTTGAGGAACACAGAAGTCTATCTTTTGCCCCCCACCCTTGCCCCCCCCCATCAATAAAGTAATCAAATTAAAATACCTAGCTTTCTCCAGAAAGAGAAGTTTCACCAGGAAATGTTCAGTGTCCTGTTTTCACCACAGTGCTCCCCCTGCTTCCGACCACTGGGAATTTGGCTGGCCCCAGTAATGAGGGAGAACCTTTGATTTCACCTTATGTTCATGCACTACTACAAAGCTCAGACACAGTTCCCCCCCTCATTTGCCGGTCATTTGTGCTCACTCAATTAATATTCCCCTATTAAGATGCATCACACACCAGTGCACTTCTTAGATCTTTGTCTTTTATCTTCTAACAGTTTCTTCTAAAGGAAAAGGTTTCAGACTACGAAGAACATATCCTGCCACACCTGCAACATATTTCATCCTAGTAGTCCTTAACTACAGTTAGTCTTTCATTTTACTTCTGAGCCATTTTTAAGCAGGAGTGCATGAGCATTATTCCAATTACTATATGTGGACTCTGTTGTCAGGCTTTTTTTGTCGGGTTGCCATGGTTTTAGGAATCAGAGTGTGCTTAAAGATAGAGCTTCAACTTTAGAAAGCAAAGTCTCTATCATGCCCTTCAGCTCTGGTGTCCAAGGATTTTTCCCCTTAAAGAGAGCTGTGCCAGAGAACTTGCACTGGGCCGAATTTGGGCAAAAAGCTTTCTGGCAACAAGGAGCCAAAGGAGGTGAAAGCAAAGCTTTCCTACAAGCATCCCCTATGCAAAGCAAGCCTGTGGCCCACACATGTTTTCTAATGAATCTCTCCCTGCAACAGCCACAGTAAAGGTACAAAGAAACACAGACCTCTCAAACCTGTTCTTCAGCGGTGAGGTGTGTTCTCTCCTTTTGCCCCACTCTCCGATTTTGGAGGGGTACTCGGCTCCCCCTTTTATACCCACTC
>VZRS01000493.1:142489-165591 GCA_013398055.1 Ifrita kowaldi | reverse complement strand
CCCACTACTGCCCTCATTTCTCTTCAAAACCTGCCTCTGTTTTTCCTGCTTGTTATTCATGGTAGCTGCTGAGAGGGAGCAAAGACGAGTGGAAAAACACTGGTGCTGCGGTTGTGGGTTTCCTTGCAGCCATCCCAGGGATCAGATCTCCTGGTCAGCCTCACTGTTCTGAAGTGCTGATGTCGAAGCACTGCCCTGCCCCATGAAAAATCTCTCAGTGATAGTGCTCCAGCACTCTTCATGTAAATACTGCCAAAAAGGCTTCTAAAATTTTAACCGTGGCAGAGGAACACTACCCCTACAGACAGCAGCATGTAATTCAGCCTTGAATGGGAAAATGTTTTTGTCCAAGCTAGAATTTTGACTGATCGACCAGGCAGCTATTCTTTTGCCGAAGAACAGTGCGTCTCCACTTTGTCAAAAAGTGTTTTCATTGATCTGAATTGTTCTAGGAAAAGTTGTATAAAATTCAGCACTTTGTGAGGAGACAATAGTAAATATTTTATTCTGTTTCGTTCCATTTGTTTTCCAGCTTCCCCAAATTTTGCTCTGAGACCTGAACTCAAAGGGCCAGATGTGCTCCTGTGATGATGTTCTTGTCTCCTGTGAGTCGGCAGTCCTGGAGGAGGGATAATAAATCACAGGCTCAAACCACAGACCTTCACATGAGGTCTTCCTAACTTGAGTTGGCATGTCTGACATGCATAGATTATGAATTAATATATGGCTAATTTAGACATAATAGCATGTACATGGCACAGATAATTCATTACTAAATTTTAGGGTTTCTTTTATTAAGCCTAAAAGTATCTTGAGAGAGAAATAGGCCGCAAACTGTTTATACAGTCTGTGCGTTGACATTGGTAATTGTGACCTTCTACATCCCATCAACATTCACAATGTTCCCACTGTCATCTGTTTTGGTAAGGGAACACAGCCTGGAGCCTTAACAAGGCCCCAAATGGAGAGGGCAAACAGGCACTGGGAAAAGGACAGGGAGAAAAGGAAAAAGAGAGTGCCTGGGTGGGAGGATCTGACAAAAGGATGATTGGAGACTATTGCTTCATCAGCTGCTGCAGTGGTCACCCTAGGCGTGGCAGTCGGTCATAAGGATGGAATGGAAGAACCACTGTTTGTGAGACATCCAGGAAAAAACTTTGTGGAGCAGTAGAGTGCCTACAGAGACCAAGACATTTCAATTTGGAAGAGAATCCAGTGGTATGGGAAGTATAAACATAAAATGCAGAAGGTGAACAGAAAGTCTCGAATTGCTCTTTCATAATATTGCTGGAATCAGTGCATTCTTGGTAAAATTATCAGGCAACAAAGGTAAAGGAAGAATGCTTTTGCATGCTTGAACTGCAGGAGACCCTGCCACAGGATGCTGCAGAGACCAAAGGTCTTGGTACAAAAAGAGATTAAATGAAATAACAGAGGGCATGGTCATTGGCCTCTGCAGAACGTGATGGTCCAGGTGTGATTGCTAACTCAGAAAATCCCCACACAGACATCTGTCATGAATTTTGCTTGATCCAGCATCTCTCATGCTTCTCTCTAAGGACTTGTCTTCAACTTGCAACAGAAATAGAGATGTCTGAGCTGAGGCCAGCTTATGCTGGCTCATTTTGCAGCACAGACTGAAAACACTCTTTCAGTAGAGCTACACTAATGAAACACCGCACCCAGCAAACCGACCCTCAGCCTCAGCATTGTTCCTGTGCACAGAGCATTTAGGAACATGCTGCTATCTCATCAAAATCAACATAAGCCCTGGAAAAAATTTTCAAAAACTGTGGGTAGGCTCTTAATATTAATTTGCCAGGTTTCAGTATTTTTCTCTTTTAATCAGGGTACATGTACTAACAGCAGCAGAGTTACTGCACTGGGGTCTGAAATGTGTCTCTGTCTCCTGCCAGACTTATGGGCTCTGTTCGAACTTCAGCTGCACACAGAGTATTCGGTGACTTTTTCCAGAAAGAATAAGTAGGAAAGGAGTACCACTTTGGCAATGTGTCAGCCAAGTTTCCAAACTTTAGTAAACCAATTTTCCCCCCATTCTGTGAGAATTGTGGCAAGCTGCCACAGGCCTGATTTTTTTTGTTTATTTTTGCTGTCTCTAGTGGGGAAAGGCAGTGCAAAGTAATATTTTTTTAGCTTTTTTAATAAAACAGGAACAGGTTTTCATGTGATTTTTTCCTGTGTTTTCTCTGTATGCCTGACCTCTGCCCATGCTGGCTGGAACCACTTTTCTGTGAAAGCTGCTGGCGAGCATGAGGGATGTACTCAGGTTGCCCAATTTTTTGTGTAAAGAGGATTGCAAAAATGCTTTTCAATAATAACATTCAAAGTACAGATGATGAAAGAGAGGGATTATCCCACTCCTGCCAGGGGTTCTCACAGCAAGGAACAATGGAAAACTTGGTAACTTGGTTCCCATAAACCCCAAGGATCACGTGTGCCATTCCTGTGCTGGGGCAGAGACAAACAGCGTGTCTGCCTGGATGATGCTAAAATTCACATGATGAGTGGTCAGCCTGGGAGCTGACTCAGGTGGCCGGGGCCTCTCTGGAAGGGCTGGTGTGGCATGGTGCTCCCTCCTCACAGGAGAGATGCCCTGGCTGAGCCAGCTGCCTGGCCTGCCATCGCCCTGGCAGTGACACAAATCCTCCCTGTTGGAGGAGGGAGCATCACCATCTTGCTGTCTCTTTCAGCTTCTCAAGACAGCTTATATTAACACTAGTACATATTCCAGCCTAAAATTACATTTGGCTTGTCACAGCTTGTGTTTGCAGGCCCTGAGAGTAAAGATTGCTTCGAATTTTTGTAGCCTTTTTTTTTTTTTTTTGGTCTGTCCCAGTGGAAGATGCAGTTTTTAAGAGCATTTTTAGAATGATCTGTGCACAGCCTGCACATGCACACAGAGGCATGACTGTGGGCCCACTGTGCATGTGGGCAGAGGAAACCTCCTTCCCTGAGGATCTCAAAATACTTTGCAGTCTAACAGTTATATCAGCAACATATAAGTAATTTTGGGTCCTTTCCCGTGGCACATGCTGTGCCTGTGAGGAGCAAGAGACAATCTCAGACTGAAGCAGCCAGGACAGAGCAGCCTGTCCTGAGAGTGAAAGTGGACACAAAGAGGTGACATGAATCACCTTCAGTTGTGCAACAGGTTGGCAACACCTCAAGCACGAACAGCCAGGTTTCCCTACTCCCAGCCCAGTGTGTTACCTTTTTGATCATGCTGCATCTTCATCCTTTGGATAAGAGCTGCAAGGCAGAGCAGCACAGCAAAATGCCTGCCTGAAAGAGCTTTGTTATCAGAACTGTGGTAGATGCCTTTGTGTCAGAGAGGGATTTTGCACTGTCCCAACATTTGCCAGCTGGGTCAGCCACTGAAGTCTTCAAGATGTTACCCAAGTTGAGCAAGGGAAGCAGCCAGGTGACCACTGTCTGGGAAATGCCACAATATTCTGCTCCAAAAACCTCCACCACCAAACATCCAGCTGCCCTCGGTATTGCAAGGATGCTGCAATAAGCTCAGCAGAGATTTACTCCCTGGGGATCCCCAAAGTAATACCTTGGGGTGGCTGACCTTTTGTGGCACTACTGAGATTTTGAAACTCTGGTTTGAATTTCTGTACCGCAGCCAAACTGTCCACAGGGCCTTATGCACAATAGCTGCTGTCTCCTAGCCTGGAAATTCAAAGCATAGCCATAGAAAGACCTTTGGAAGATGGGATATCCATGTTCCCTGCACAAACTGAGGTTCCCCTTTATCTTTTCCCAAGCCTCTCTGAAGACACCTCCACCCCTCCTCCTGCTCCTCTGCCTGAGTGGGCAAATAGTTGCAATCAGCAGGGCTCCACTATTTTGGGCTCTATTTGGTGCTCCTCCAAGTAGACTCTCTGTGGTGGTCTCTTGCCTCACTCGAGGAGTGTTTTTAATCATATGCAGTTTGTGCAGTTCATTAGTTAAAAACAGACTGGCTCCTTCCTCGCTGCAGGCATTACGGGACTCTTCCATCTTCTGGAGCCGTAACAAATCCTACTTAGCCAGCTACACGAGCAAAACTGCAGTTCTCTTGGGACAGCAGCCGCAATTTGCAATGCGCCAAATGCAACCTACAGACCCTTTTGCAACCTGAGATACGGGCGGGGCTTTCAGATTGGCGTTAATTTGAGGGGTGCACAACTAAGGAGTGTTTGGCTAGGCTGGACTCTATGCTGCTTTCGGATCGTGCTAGAAAGCAAGAGTGACTGAGCCGGGCAGCATTAGGGCTGCCCAGTTTGCAAGAGCCTCGCAGGATCTCCCTGGTCGGGGTGCTAGAAAGACCCACCCGCTCCTTCAGGAGCAGCTCCAACCTTGCCACGCAGAATTGGGAACCAACTTCCCCGGCCAGCGCCGGTGTGGAAGTGTGGGCAGGTCTGCAGTCTGTCGGGCAAGGAGAGCAGTGTGCATCCCGGCGCTGCTCCCGCGGCCACAGGACAGCGGCAGATCCCTTCCCTGTCTCCTTATCCGAAGCTGCCGCCGTGCGGAGCCGCCGCCGCATCGCTGCTCCCGGCTCGGCCCGGGCTGTCCCCCCGGCCAGCAACGTTTGGAAATGTTATTACCTTACTGCCCTTTGGTAACCAATAATTCTGGAAGCAAGAGGAAGGGAAAGTTAGATTTATATACAGTAATTTTTTTTTTTTTTTTGCTACAGGAAATAATGAAAAAGCTCATAACTTAAAGTTTCTGGGGTTTCAATAGAATGGCAAAAGTCAGTCTCCAGGCAGATCAGAACTTCCTGCTCTTTTGTTTTTACTGGATGATTTTTGAGCAAAGGCTTAAATGCTGCAGTTTTGGGTTCATTTTTATTTTTACTTTGCTTTATTTTTCTACCTTTTCTGTTTTAACTGTAAAAACATGAAATAATAATTTAGCTTACTCCTTGAGGGATAAATCAGAGGAACAGTATTATCGAGCCCAGAATATTCATGATGAGAAAAGGATTAAGATTGCCTTCTGGCAACACACCCTGATGAAAGCCTTTGAAAACCATAACTCCTCTCATTTAAAAAAAAAAAAAAAAAAAATCAGTGGGTGCTCTTAGAGCTATTCTATTACCCCAGGAAAAGCTGAGCTCCCTTAGGGACTGCCTCTGACTCAGGGAGCTGAAGACGTACTGCAACTTGGCTCCTCTCCCATACTGCCACTTGGTGTTTCACAGTCTTAAGAAAAAGAATAAAAATAATCTTAAAAGCCCTCTTTTGTTTGTAAAACTGCTGCTCCCCCAAAGTAATGAATTAATGCAGCAGTGTGTGCTTAGCTCTGACAAAAGCCTGGAACAACAGCTCAGAAAGCTGTGCTGTTTGGCTGGGTAAAGCACTTTGATGGCTGTCTAATGATGATACTTCAGCTGCCAGCACAGATAATGTTGTCCTTACTTACCCAAGCACACAAAAAGATGTTTCACATTTCTGGGTGTGCAAAAGGGGTGGTAGCCCATCAGAGAGGCTGGGCAAAAAGGGGACAGGCAGAGCAGAGCTGCCTCCTGGCACTGCAGTGCTGTCAGCATCAGGGTAACCCAGGCAAGGTGGGCTGTGGTGGGGGAGCCACCTCATGGGGTCACCCTCCCTCAGGGTGACAGCTCAGCACCCCCTGCCCTCGGCTCTGCAGCGTGGCTGGGCCATACCAGCATTTCATGGCCAGCCACGGCAGTGGGCAGCGATGGCAAAGCTGCAGGTGGTGTGAGCACACATTAATCCTGAGACCACACTGGAAACCGATGCCTCTTTAGGAGAAGAACCTATTGCTTTTGCATGCACAGTGAAAGCAACCAGACTTGTTACATTCACCATTATTTTAGGATCCTCCCTTGAATGAGATTTTGATATCCTACAATTCCTCCAAGATATTTTTCCCTTTAATCAGCAAAATTTTCGAATGGCACTTTTGAAAAAAAACCCCTCACCTTGACTTCCTGTACCCTTTTACTCATTGCTCTCTAGCATTTTTCACCAGGCTGTCCACAACATTTTGGGGGGCTGTCCAGTCCTCAGGTTGTCTTGCAGAACCCCTAAAGCTGACCTTTCTCACCTCCCTTCTAGCTGCCTCACTTCTGCCTTGAAATGAGGGAGAGAAGGGTACTCCAGCCCCTCTGTAGTGAACCATGTCACCTCCAGAGAAAGTGTGTATTACTTTATTGCCAGAAGACAACAGAAAAGTCCTTACAAAAACAACCCCAAGCTGGGCTCAATTTTATCTGGTCTCAGCTGTTGTTAGAGCAATAGAAGATGTCCCCAGTTAGTAAAGATGTGTGCAGGAGCATGTGCAAAGCCTGCCAGGCTGCAAGCCACTGGGCAAAAATCCATGCATTGCACTGAGCCAAAGTAATGGAAAGTATCAGAAACAGCGTGGTTTCATGTGACTGTGACTGTGGCATTTGGATTCAAATCAATGCAAGGTTCAGAGGGTGCCAAGCAGTATGAAATGAGACTAATCCCAGAGACAGAACAAAGATGTTTTATGTAACTTCACACAGATTTGGAGGAGGAAGGACAGAGAGCTGCTGAGTTTCATGGATGGTACCTCAGTCCACACAACATCTCTCCTTAAATCTTTGCAAATATAAGAACAAGAAAGGCACCTAGACAAAACCAGTCATTTCTCTCAAACACCTGGAGAAAGAGCACAAAAATGAAATATTCTACCCTAAATCAGTCCCTTGGAGAAGGTCAGATGACACTGAAGGGGCTTAGCCAGCAGGCAGCAAGTACTGGAGAACATGGGGTCAGTCAGGCCAAAGGCTACAGATAAACCCTCCAACTGTTGACAGGGCAGGAGGTGTAATGACAACAGAATTATGAAAGACTTAGTCAAGTTGCTGTCATTTGAATAACCAACTTTAAATCCTGAATGACCAGTCTCTACCTGATGTTAATGGGGAAGGAATTACATAAGTGTGACTCAGAAAAAGCACATGCCAAATGCTGAACAGCAGGGGATGAAAGCCAGAGCTGTAGCATGATGCTAAGCAGGGATGCCAAGGAGAAGTGGAAACCATAGATGTTTCCTACATCAAGCCTTCATGTCACCTTCTATCCCATGAATTATGCTGGAAAGTGAGTAAGAGTCTCTTCTAGAATAAAAGCTGTTCAAACCACAGAAAACCAAATCAGACATTTTGCTTTCTTGAAGAAAATAAGAAGTCCATGGAAGTCGGACCCAATAGCAGACAGAAATTACACTGTTCCTGACAGCAGTATGTGTGCCTGAGACTCTGCTCTTGGCAGAGCATGCTCACCCTCTGCCAGAGCCACTGCTTCTTCTGCACGATGCCCATCTGGCCCCCTCTGCTGGTATCCTGGGCTGAGCAGTGTGGCTTGGCAGGAGGGCGGTGCCTGTGGGCAACTGCAATTGCACTGGTGTTCACGCTCCCTGTGTGCTTTGTTTCCACGGCTGAAGGTAATGCATAAAACTCCTGATGTGTCAGGGACAGGCATTTAATGACAGTACCGAGAAGAAAACCTGGTGTTCAGCTTTAACATATGTTGCCAGCCTGTGCATCACTCATGCTGTTATGCTGTCGCCTTGAAATCTTGCCTGGTCATGGGGCTTGTAGAGAGATCTCTGCAGTCTGCAGGAGCCTAATGGTGTCCAGAGCAGTCCCGCTAGGAATTAATTGCATTCGATCTGACAGCTCTCTCTCGGCCAGCAGCACTTTCACACGCTGGCAGGCACTCACCCACTGCCTTCACAGACCAAGGACAGACCTGCACTATCATCCCTGCTGGGAGAGGCTTGGTGGGCTGGAAACCTACAGTTCCTGAGACGGTGGAATCATGGAGGAAGGACTTCATTACTCAGTGTGACAAGACATTAGTATTAATACTGTCTTGTATTGCTTAAATGTCACAATATGTCTGCTGCGACAGCATGCCAGATGAAAATGTACACGGGCTGGTGCCGCAGCCTCTCATCATCTGTGTTCACCTGCTGTTCCAGGGAGTGTTAAAATACACCCTGCTCTTGCTCACTGGGCCAGGACACCTAAGGAACAAAGATGTTCTAGGTCAGTGGCTCAAATCCTGCCCGCCACTCTCCTGAGCAAGGAGGATAGTGTTGCTGGGTGTCTGTCCGTAAGAGACTATCACAGAACATGCATTGCATTTTCCTCCCACCCTGAATACCTGCAGAGAACACCAAGTGGCAGGAATAACAAGTCATCTAAGGGAAGAAATGCTCTTTCACTGCTTTCAAAAGGGGATTTCATGGTAAAAAAGCAAAACTGCTTAGTCTTTGTAAAACTCTGGAGTGGGGTAAGTATGTAAGTGATACATAGATTAGTTTGTTTCTGCCCTTCCAGAGATGAGCTCATGATTCCTAAAATGTGACAGGCAAGGTATTGTATTTTCATAAGAACTGAAACATTTTATAAGTGTTTTCTGCTCATTCCTGTTTTTTCCACCTGGCCTCCCCAGGCACCATCTCTCCTGTGCACTTTTAGTGCCTTGACACCAAGGCTGAAATCTCAGAGACATGAAGTTTCCTGCCGTGTTGTGACATGAAGCAGCAGGGCGAGAAGAGGGAAATGCTGTCCCTGCCCTCTGGGAGAAAGGCTACAGTGTGAAAACATTTCTTATTGCACACCAGAGTGTTCCCATAGGAGAGAATCTGCCTACATTCCCCTGCAGCAGGAAAAGCACCCATAGAGCTCAGCCCACACATATTCATATGCAACTGAACTCTGAAAAGAAGAAAATTCCTGAAGTGATCCATGGTTGCTCTCCTTGGGACACAGCAGGTGTGCAGCCTGTGTCTAGGGCACTGAACGTCTCCTTCCCCAGTCAGCATGTTACTCTGGTGTATGAGAATGTGCCTTGGCCCACACAGCGGTGTTGTGGATAAAGTTCCTGGTTTTGCTGCTGGCTGAATGTGGGTTTTTGAGTACTCCAAACCCTGGGCTTGCATTGGCACTAAAATGCCTTTTACCTGCCTTAACCCGCTGTCTGGGATTCCTCTCACTTGACTGTATGCATTTAATCTGGGCATCTACCCTAAGATAGTCCATGAGGGTCTGTCTACAGGCAAATGAAAGACACAGTCATCTCCAGAGGTATCTCAAGGATGAGTCCACAGTGAGTCACTTTCTGGAGGTTTTGATCTTCTCACCAGCTGTAGAAAAAGCTGAGGTGAGTAACTTGGAGTCTGTTCTGCAGACCTAAAGTTTGGTCAAGTGACGGCCAAGTTGGGAGCACCAGGCCTGCCTTTTCTCATATATTTGGACAGTATCCATTTATTTGGACAATGGGAACTTGGTCTCAGCAGGGAGCCTGTAGACATCAACAGTGGATGCAATTATGGGGAATAAACATGGGAATAAATGCTCTGAAAAAGAAAGCTTTCCTCACAGCACTGCTGTGAAGAATAGCAGAACAGAAAGGAACTAATTCTGTTTCACCTAATTGCTCTCCGTAAATCATCTCTTGGCAGCAAGCTCAACTGGTCCACCAAAGGGCCAATTAAAGCAAGGGGAGGCTGAGCACTGTTTGTAGTCAGGGGTGTGTTTTATACTTCAGGAACTGTAATTTTTTCCTAGAGGGTAATATCTCTTCCTTTTCCAAGCAGAGAGGAATATCCATGTTGGGCTCTGAGCGTTATTCCTTTTAGTGCATCCATGGTGCATTATCTCTCCAGCCAGTGTTTTACTCTTCAGTGTGAGAGACAATGGTGCAGGTGAATGCTAATTAGCAGAAAAATCACAGAAACTTTTAGGTTGGGAAAGCCTTATAAGATCATTGAGTCCAACCACAAACCAAGCACTGCCAAGTCCATCGCTAAACCACGTTCCTGAGCACAGCATCTGCACATCTTTTAAATATCCTCAGGGATGGTGACACCACCACTTCCATGGACAGCCGGTTCCAATGCTTGACAACACTTTCCATGAAGAAATTTTTCTCGGTATCTAATATAAACTACCCCTGGTGCAGCTTGAGGCCATTTCCTCTTGCTCTACTGCTTGTTACTTGGGAGACAAGCTCAACACCTTACCTAGCTACACGCTCCTTTCAGGTGATTGTAGAGATAAGGTCCCCACTGAGCCTCCTTTTCTCCAGGCTAAACACCTCCAGCTCCCTCAGCTGCTCCTCGTAACACCTGTGCTCCAGACCCTTCACCAGTTGTCAGACGAGCAAGGTTATGAAACCTGGAAATCGGTGACAAGGACGTTATGTATTTGTTTTTAAAATCACGTGTCACAGTGCACACAGAACTCCTTCAGTGTGTTACCCTCCTCAGGGTAACATTTTCTAGCGTTGTTCCTGCGTTTGCCCAGGATGTGTCCTGCTCCTCCTCCCCACTAGCCTTGCACACCTCTCCTGTGCTCACCCAGCCCTTGTCCTGCGCCCAGGCCCCTGCCAGCAGAGCGGCCATGGCCACGGCCATCTCTTGGCCCTGCTGTCCGTCCTGCACGATGTCCAACGGGGACAACACCTGCCCGCCAGGGCAGCGCTGCCGCAGCCAGGCCAGGCTGCTCTCCCACCTGTGAGAACCAGGCGAGCTCGCACTGCGGCTGCAGCCCGCCGTGTGCTCTGGTCTCTCTCTCAAGGCTCAGCTCTGTTGCCCTGGCTGGGTTCTGCATACCTCGAAGCCATGCCGGCCCCGTGGCACCTCCCGCCCGGCCCGTGCAGGGCGGGGAGCGGTGCGAGACCCACGCACACCCTTCCTCGCCCGGCAGGCACGGGGAAGGACAGGGCAGCTCCTGGCCGCTCCCGCTCCGCTCCCAGGCTCTTGGGGATCAGCCGCCTTCCCTCCCTGTTTGCTTTCAGGGTGTTTGTCTCTGGTGCTGTGCAGAGCAGCCGGGAGGTCAGTCTCACACAGCAGCAGCTCAAGGAGGCGAAGCGGAGGAGGGCTGGAGGATATCACCGGGTCCCCCACCACCCAGTCCTTTCCCCTTTTCGTTCACGAGGCACGTGAGGTATTCTTGCTTCCCTCTTTTCCCACCTGTTCTCCTCCTCATTCCGTCCCCACCACCAGCTAAGCCTTCTCTCCCCGGGCTCTCTCGGGCAGGTGGGAGGCAGACATGCCCTACGTGTACCAGGACTCGAAGCCGCGGCCAGTTGCGCGTCCCGGGGGTGCCCGTGCCACCCACAGCTCGGGCAAGGGCTACGAGGAGCTGAAGCGGGAGTGCCTGCGCAGGGGCGTCCTCTTTGAGGACTCCGACTTCCCCGCCTGCAACTCCTCTCTCTTCTTCAGTGAAAACCCACCCATTCCCTTCGTCTGGAAGAGGCCTGGGGTGAGTATGCCGTTGTGCTCGTTCCTCCCGTCCTGCCAAAAGTCAGGCACTGCTGCGCTTCGTGGTTGCACCAAATATGTGGAGAGTTCAAGGAGATGTGGAGAGGAAGTGTGGGGGAAACCCTTCCCACCTCAGGGGCAGTGGCACAGGATTGGGATGCCACCCGCAAAGAGCTCAAGCTGCAGGATGAGAGGGCTGGAAGGCTTCTCTCCGTTTTTCAGGTGTAGCTCGTTGTACAGACACACTTATGCATGTGTGTTTATATCCATGCGTAAAGAACTCGTAATCAGCTTCTCTCTTACAGTATTGCCAGACAAAAGATGAAAGTAAGAGGGCATGCAGGGAATTAAGGGTAAAATACATTATGATAATATTCTAACTGTGTAAAACTGGGTGTTGTTAATGTAGGAAATTCATAATTAATATTAAACTTAAAAAATTCAAAGCTTTTAACTTTTAGAGTATGAGAGTCTTACACTTACTTGCTCACTTCCATCAGGAAACACTGAGATTACGAATGCATGCCGTGGTTGCTGAGCCATTCAGCAGTAGCCAAGGGCTCAGCGAGTATCTCTTAATGCATCTTGCATAACAGTCATTAATAACACAGTGAGAGCCTGAAGCTGCACCAGCCACATGCTCTCAGATTACAAACCCAGCATCACTCCAGGTTCCTTCTCCCCACTTCACTCTGTAACTAATAACCACAGAAAAAATGTGGCAACATTTCATTTCTTTGCTAATGAATGATGTTTATTCTATTTTTTTTTCATAGTCTGAAATCTTCTTCCTTGGTAAAAAACTTTTCTTTGGTGATGCTGATACCAAGGGAGAAAAAGAACAAAATAAGCTTAAAGGAGGGTTTAAATTATCTTAATTCATAGTGATAGGCATTCAGTGCCTCAGCATCTGGTAGTTACCATAGTGCTGCTGCAGAACAGAATTGAAGCTGTTACTCCTGGACAAGTTTCAGTTATGAAAAAAATTGGAGATCCCTACACATGGTAAGTGCAGCCCCCACAGGCACTATCTGTGCTCCAAAAAGCCAGGTGGCCTGTGGGGCTGCCCCCCACCCCTAGCACAGGAGAGGGCTGTGAGGCTGATACGCTTTGGGTGTGGTGACTCTGGAGTGCTGTGGGGCATCAAAAATGCAAGTGGCTGTGACACTAAATCATTAAGAATGGTTTCCCTTTGACCAGCTGTTAGGTGCTAGTTTGTCTTTTTAGGACTTCAGAATAGTTAAAATTTGGTGTAAAATGTGACCAGGAGTGGTGGAGAGTTTGTGTGCCCTTGTGTGTGGCACACAGGGGCAGTGGAGAATGGTCTGTTTTCTTCAGGATCTTTCTATGCTGAACTGGAAACATTTCCAGGATGAGTAAGTTACCTCAAATGGCATCTGCCTTTACACTTCAGTTTCCCCCACGCACTTTTGTGAGCTGCACAGCGAGAAATAAAACTCAGGGGAGGCTGAGAGGATGTGTAAGGACAGGGTATTAGTTATGCTCTGCTCTGACTCCTCAGCATTTAAACTAAATCAGTTTCATCTGTATTATCCATCAGGAGCAGCAGCAAAATAGAGGCACTGTAACAATTTAAATTTAACAGATTTTACTTTGCGAGGGGAGCACAGACCTGGAGCATGTGCCAGGTGAGTTGCCCCAGCTCAGCTGGCAAAGCTGTGGTGCTGGAGAGGGTGAGCACAAAAACATGGCTTCCGTGTAAGGTATCTGTGTTCCACCTGCTTTTCATGGTGGCTGGTTTTTCCTGCCTCTCCCACCAGTATTTTACAGTAGCTTGAACGAAGTGTAGCACAGTTCATGCAGGTAATTGCAGGAACAAATAATCTAAATCTTCTGATCTACAATCTGATAGAGTTTAATCTTTAGTAATGAGAGTAGAGAAGGCTTTCTCATTACTTCGACATGCATATATCTGCATATATGCATGTTTGTAGCAGCATGAGCAAGACTTTCAGCTAGCACTAATCTGTAAATCTCCTGCTGCAATCAGTGAGCTACATGGATCTGCACCAGATGAATAGCCGACTTTCTACAAAAGTGAAGTGCTCCAAGATTCAGAAAGACATTTAGTGATTTTGTTTAGCAATCCTTTTCAATTACAAATTGAACCTTTGAAATTGTCCTTTATCAAAATTTTAGAACAATTTGAAAAACAGAAGACTCTTTTCTCATTATATTTCCTTCCCTTTCCCTTTCCTCCTCTTTCCTTCTGTCTAAATTCAACTGCTGGGTTGAATTCAACTGTTCAATGTCTGGGAAAGTTAGACATATAAATTGAAGAATGAAAATAACCAACCGAAAAAAGGAAAGACAAACAGGTTTTACCAATGTCAAATGAGTCTATGGTCTACAGGAGGAAGTATGAAATAAATATTTGTGGTGTGAACAGTCACAGGCAACCAGTATGACAGGTTGGGACCAGGCAGAGAAATGTAATCGCAGAAACCACCTAAACAATCCCACTCCCATCCCGTTTAGGTCTCTGTGCACCCCCTCTAACAGTGAGACAGGCACAGGGATGGAATTTGTTTTCTTTGGGGTTTAAAGAAACACAGCTTTAATGCTGCATTAGGACAGTCACGGGTCACTATGTTTCATCTCTCTGAAGACTGCATGTTCTTACTTCTAGGCAATATCCTTGTGCAGGTGAATCCTTAAATTACTGCATGCTGTGTGTGAATGCTGGGTTTTGTCCTTTAACATGCTGAAGGTCCTGATACGTTATTACGCCATCTGAAAATCCTTTTAAAATGAATATTGTTTTTGCAACACCCACTCAAAAACTGTAGAATGTGTTTTCTTTTGTGTAGCAGAGAATTGGCACAAGTCCAGTCAACATCCTTTCTATTCCTTTTTGTTGATTTTTTTAAAATTCTTTTTGATTGCTTTAGACATCGGAGGCTGAAAACATTTTTCCATATGTCTGATGTGGAGATGTGTGATGAACAATGAGTCATGAACCTAATGTTCAGACCCGTGTCAGTGGAAAGGCTTTTTATCTTGTCCCTTGCTAACACACAGGGTTTCTTGGTAACACCTAAATGCACCACTTGCAATGAGAATTGTGTCTCCTGGGAGCAATGGTGCTAAAACAAAGCATGTTGTTGAAGATCAGCTACTTTATCAGCCATTGCTATATCAATGTCTAAAGGCAATGAGCTGTGGTTTTATTGTTCATGCCCAGTGCCAACAAGACTGAGTGTATTTAACAAGCAGGCGGGCCAGGTAAGGAGGAGCTGCTGTTTGACTTCCCTTTGCTCCACACTCTGGGGACATGATGTTCTGTGGTACCTCCTCCCCAGGGCAGCTGTGGCTGAGGCACAACCTGGCCACCACCCCCTCCCCAGCAAAGGCAAACAAAAAATATGCAAACCAGCTTCCTCCTGAATGTTGCCTCTGCAGGGGCAGCTTCGCAGCAGCGATGCTGCTTCACTGAGGAGAGTGCCCTGGCTCCAGCAGTGGCCAGCAGCAGATGCTTCAGCAATGAGTGCAGGAAGCTGAACAAAACTATCAATATTCTGACCTATGCTCTAAGAAAATGCAGTGATATCAACGCAAAGCAACTCAATTTCATCTAGGCAAATGCAGGGATTAAATGACTGAACGTGCTCTTCTATCCCCCGCCCCTGCTTCCCCATTAATTTGTTTCATTTGCCACTTAGACAGAAGGATCTGCTTCATGCCATGGGCTCTGCAATAATGTATCAGGGCAGACTGATTAACTGCAGGCATATTCTTAGAGTAATATGTTAGATACTCTCCTCTCCCCTTTTCTATTCAGTTCAGTCAATTACTTTCAATATACAGTTCATGGGAAAATGGAGAAGAGAAGAATTCCTGCCACATTTATTGGTTTATCGCTGTAATTTTTTTGTGCAGCCATGATACTAGTAATTGAACTAAACCAGTTAAATGAATGCTTGGGAATTGCTATAATGCCACCATGAGCACCAGTCCCTCTGACCTCTGACCACACAGAGGTGGGTAGTGTTAGCTCCTCCTAAAAATTAACAGGACTGAAGCTGTCTTTGTTGTTTGCTTATTTGAGGAGGAAATGGTCTCATGGTTGTCAGACACTGTATGTTCCAGGTATTGCATGCAAATAAATAAAAGGCTTAATAGTTCAGTTAAAAGTAAATTGCCAGTTTTATTTTTTTCAGTCATTGGAGGAAAGCAAGCAGATAAAAAGCCCTGTTAACCAGGGCTGCAGCCTGACATCAATCTTCTGAATGAGTTTGTTCTATGATATTTTAACAATTGCCTACAGATGAATAAAGAATGCCAGCCTTTCATTAGCAGCCAACTAATTATGAAAAAATGAGGATAGTTGATTCTTTAATTGCTCTACACTGTAATTAATTAGCAAGGATTCCCCATCTCATTCTTTGTGGTGGCAACACTGCTGCAGGATAATATAGCTCATGTGGCACACAGGGTTTGTCAGCATTGGTGCAAGTCTAGTTCAGAGTGACGGTGATATTCTCCTGGCACATTCTAAGTAATTTCTCTGTCTCACTGTTGCAGGACATTGTCAAAGACCCCAAGTTTATCCTTGGCGGAGCCACCAGAACCGACATTTGTCAAGGGGATCTTGGTGAGTGATTCCCCCTGGGTGGGTGTGTTCATGCCTACACACTGTGAGGAGCAGCAGCGATGTCCTCACAACAGGGGATGCTGTCCCTCCTGAACTGGTGGGAGCAGTGGAGCTGGAGGTCCTGCCCGGGCTCACCTGGCCCACAGCTACTTCTTGGATAGCTCCCTCCCATCCATGCCAAGGACCATCTTGGTGCAGTGGGATTCAAGATCAGGGAAGGATCTCCACTCGAGGGTACTGTGAGCCCAGGGGACTCTTTTAAAGTCTGCCAGCACCTCCAGACTGAAGCACAGTCTGCCCTGGCCAGGCAGGGACACCCTTTCTGGGGACATGCAGGCTGTCTTTTGGATTTCAGGGGAAGTGTCGTAACATCTCCTCTGGCCCCTTTTTCTCCTCTTTTCCCCTTCTCAATCCACAGGTGACTGCTGGCTATTAGCAGCCATAGCTTCCCTCACACTGAATGAAAAAACACTAGCAAGAGTGGTGCCACTGGATCAAAATTTTGGACCGGATTATGCTGGAATATTTCACTTCCAGGTAAGGTGAACATCTGTCACAGCATGAACACATCTCTATCTTCACATTTCATGGTCTGTTTTGCAGTGAGGTTGCCAGATACAGCAGAGGAGACACTGAAAAAATATGGATTGTTGAACTTACACTGTTGTTCATGTTTTGAGAAACAAACTAGAGGGCTATGTCAGCCTCATACAGGCACAAACACAGCCACTCCTGTTCTGTGAACAGATCAATGACTTTAGAAATCATTGCACATTTTCCTGGGCCCACAGACCTTCACTTAGGGTGTGAGTCCTTAAAGGAGTTGAACTGGGATCTGTAACACCTGTGTGTCCTAGAGGAGTCTCAAATCATGTGGTGAACACTTGTGTAGCTACATGAGTGACATTATCCAGACAAGGAGCTACAGTACAGGTCTACACATTTAGTCTTGGTGTTTTCTTAAGATAGATTACCCTTCCTAGAGAGCAGCCTTGCATGGCAGTGTGGGAACAGACAATTTTCATGTCTTCTAATCAAGCCTGTGATTGTCACTAACTTACAATTAGAAATGCTGGGATGCCAGAATCTTGCTCTCAGAAGTGCCATGCTGTCAGCAAACTCATGCCCCATCCTTTCTAAACAGTTTTGGCAGCACAATGAGTGGCTGGATGTCGTGATCGATGACCGATTACCCACCTTCAAGGGCCGGCTGGTTTTCCTGCACTCAGCTGAACTCAATGAATTTTGGAGTGCCTTACTGGAGAAAGCCTATGCCAAGTAAGTCCCACTGCCACATACATAATCTGCTACTTGTACATACATTATTCACAATTTGTTCATACGTTATTCACAATTCTAGTGAGGAGCTTCTAGCATTTGCTGCTGCCCTTACCAACCTGACAGCTAGCATTAAAGAAAGAAAAGCCCCAGGCTTTAAGGATATGGAGAAATGGATGAATTAAAAATGTAACTAAAAAAAAAAAAGTAGAATGACCCCAATACTCCTGCTTGGGTACACTCTGGAGTACTTTTTTTGACTTCAGTGCTATTGCTGCAATTCTACACGCGTGCAAGAAAGCTCTCAAACACGGATATCTTGAAAGCAATTCTCACAGTCAGCATGTATTTTCCAGGTTGAATGGCAGCTACGAGTCTCTGAAGGGTGGCAGCACAATAGAGGCCATGGAGGATTTCACTGGGGGTATAGGAGAAATGTATGATGTTAAGGCGGCTCCTGACAATTTCTATGAAATCCTAGAAAAAGCTCTCAAAAGATGCTCAATGGTGGGCTGCTCTATTGATGTAAGTAAGAAATGTGGTCTCAATTTCTTGGTGCCCTCAGGCATCTTTGGGGTTCAATGTTTTCTGGTTTGAGTTTTGCTTTTTCTCCTGATGAAGCTTTGCTGCTTGCAAAGAGTAGTTCAATTTTGATTGAACTAGGCAGTGTGATACTCAGCTTGGTGATGGGACCCTTCACCACCATCAGTGTCCATCGAAGTATTTTAACAAGAAGTGAGATCATAGCAACACCTAATCTCAGTCTGAGAGTTAAGATTGGGGTCCTGCAAATGTAGATGGTGCTGAAACAAAATCACAGAGGCAGAGGAGGAATTCCACCCTGGAATTTTTGCTCTGGGTGAACAATGCTTAAAACCCCCCCTATTGTTTCCTAAAAGGGCACCATTGCACCATGGTTGAGCAGAAAGACAAGTTACCTGTTCTTAGTACTGGTGAGCCCCTGGTTAGCCTGGTGCTTGGAAGGGGACCAGGTGGCACCTCTTGCCAATCTTATTCCGAAGAAAGAGATTCATTCACGTTTTTTTCCCCTATTCCAGACCAGCAGTGCTGCCGAGTCAGAAGCCCGAACCCCTTTCGGCCTTGTGAAAGGCCACGCTTACTCTGTGACTGGCATTGAGGAGGTACGTCCAGCTGCGCAGGGCAAGGAGGCACCTGGGGAAAAGATAAGGGAGTGTCCCCTCAGTCTCAGGTGACCAGGGAAGTTTTCCTGGGGAAGTTGTCCTGTGGGAACCCAAAGTGCAGAGAATATTTCTCAGCCTGTTTTGAAGGGTTCTACCCCCCTGGACAACACTGGCTTTGACCTTCGTCCGTGGAGAAAATTACCTACCCTCTGGGAAGAATTAGAATTTACACTGGTGTGAACTAGATGATAGAATATTATGTAAGATTGTCACAGGGTGAAAAATTTAGAGGTTTTGGGTTTGTTAATGCAGTAAATAGATAAAAGCTAAAAACTTCAAAATGGCGGATTGTTGTTGTTCTCCAGGCCTTCTTCTTCTTCTTCTATCACTCCGTATTTTGCAGTAGAAGTGGTTTAGGGTGATTGGATAAAAAATTCCGCAGTCTCTGTGCATGCAAGAGGGTGATTTATTGAACATTGGTAGAAAAATAAAAATATCTTTTGTTTTAAGTTTTCATTGGGTGATTTACCTTTAAAAGGGCTGTGTAATCTTGATAATTGGGGCTTTTCTTCTGCATTCTCTACGGGGTGCTGTGTCTAGCACTCTGTTCCTCTGACAAGACTTAACAAACAACTCTCTGGAAGCAAAGAACCTTGAAGACTCTTCTCATCTTTTCAACTTTCTGGCCAGGACTCTATAAATCTCCCTCATCAGGGGAGATACAATTAAATCACGGTAAAGTGATATTGTCCAAATTCTCATCCACCTTTTCCTCGCACATCTGCTGTGGCAGTCTGCACCTTCTGCCCAGCTGTTAACACCAGCCTCTGCACACTGGAGAAGCCTTGCTCCCTAGATCCCGACACCTGATATTTTCTCTATTTCCTTCTTCCCCAGGTGAGCTGTCGGGGCCGGCAAGTGCAGCTCATAAGGATAAGGAACCCCTGGGGGCAGGTGGAGTGGAACGGCCCTTGGAGTGACAAGTGAGTGCACTGTCCCGTACACACCTTGCAAAGGCCAAATCCCAGCTTCTGCTCCACAGCGAGCATCCTGCAGCCCCAGCTGCTGCACAGGAAATTAAACCAAGAGTTTGCACATGCCTAACAGTATTACTGCCCTACAACATCTCTTCCTCAGCATATTCAAAGCAGTGCAATGCAGGGATGCTGTTGAGGTCATTTAGCCCCCCAAAACCTGGCATTAGCAGAAATCACACATTAATATAAATGAGATAAGTTAATTTTAATACACTCCCAATTGTAAACATTATACATTTGGAGTGATTTTTTTTGTTAAATTTTTGCAAGCCTGTTGCTGTATTACTTGTAGCACAACATCCATGCTTTGTCCTTCTACAGATAAACCATAACTGATATTGTATTACCACCTCTAAATAGCTTGTGTCTCTCTGTGTTTATTGTTTGGTGTTTCTAAACACATCAGGAATAATGTATTAATAATAATATATGACCATTAAATGAGACCCTCTCCATGTGGTACCTGCTTAAAGTTGTGGAAGGACCGAAAATCACAACAGGATTGGCCTGAAAACCAGTCAGGGTCTACTACCAAAGGTAAACAAACAATACAAAATAAAAAAAAATACATAATAAAAAAAATCAACACTGCATTCCTCTCCAATATAAACTTTTGCACATATTTTTGCACAGATGCATTGTTTCATTTTTGTTTCACCTTTTCTACTGAGGTATTTTTTTATTCACACAGTTGCAGAGGAGAGGAACCATAACCCTTTAACATTGCTGAAACATGTAATCATTTGTAGGACTACTTTAAATTTCCCTATCCTTATCATGACTCAGAAGTAAATTAAATATGTCCACATCAGCTCAGATCCTTTGTTACCTTGGAGAAAAACATGGATAACTGACATGTATAATGAGTTCTTAAATCTGAAAAAGATGGAGAGATTATGATCAGGACAGGCATGTGGCAGTTTATGCTGTTCATCAGAAAGGCTGTCTCTGCAAAGCAGAGTTCTGACTCTGCACTTGGGAGGCTTTCTGGAACTCAAGATGCAGAGGGGCTTGCAGGTTGATACAGGAGTCTGTATTAACATTTTGCAGTGGTTGCTGGAATTAAAAACCACAACACAAGATGCCCTGCTACTCCGTAAGTTTATTATGTCAAATTGGAAATGCAGTAGGGCACTTCCAGGTTTTCTGAAAAGCTTGATCAGGTTTTTGTTTGGTTTTGATATGCCACAGCTGTAGTTGACGAGGTGAGTGAAAAGGAGGCAAAGATTTTACGTGGGGCCCCAGTTGCTCCACCAAATCTCTCTGTGAGGGGAAGGAGCCCATTCAGTTCCCATTGACTCAATTTTGAAAAAACATGTGGCCCTAAATTAGCAACAAGTGTAAAGGAGAAGATGGTGCTACGGATGGAATACAGATTTAAGGAGAGGGTTGACTTACCAACATCTTGAGATTTACAAATAGCCCTATTATATCCAACCCGAACACCTGAGAGCAGTCCCAGTGTCAGTAATTCACCTTAAGACCACTCTGGAGCAGCTTTGGGATCTTTGGCCTGGTGCTGCTTTCAGCTACATTAACTGGGTCTCTGCGACCATGGGTGCCAGCAGGATGAGGAAACCTCTCAAAAGCATCTGTGTTTGTGTAAGCTGCACAAATAAAACACATGTGAGAGAAGAATAGCCTGCTGTTAATGTCCAGCCAGTCATTCTGAGCCAGGGAAAATTAATTGCCACATACCTGTGAGTAAAGCTTGGTTTTGTTTTCCTGCAGCTCTCCAGAGTGGCGCTCAGTCAGCCCATCGGAGCAGAGACGCCTGTCTCAGGCAGCACGGGATGATGGAGAGTTCTGGTAAGCCACAGGTTTTTAAAGTGTGTGACTCTAACAAGCAACAAGGAAGAAGCCTCTATGTGAGGAAATTCTCAGTTTCTGCCTAAGAGAGGGCAGGTAGAATGCTCACTTTGTTTTCTATGTCTCACATGTGCCCATATCTGTTTTAATAACAAAAGCCCTTTGAAATCAGTTTAGTTAATGCCACTGGTATATTTCAAATACTGTGTGTCTCCCATGAATTTAACACCCTTTAAGTCCTTCCCATGAACAAAGGCAGGATATACAGAAGGGAGCGTTGTATGGCACTTGCATCAACTATGAAATGCCTTCAGGGTTGATGCTGGACATGCACTGGAAGAGAATGAGTCCTGAGAAGCAATACTACTAGTTGCATAAAGTAAAAGAGCACCAGGATATGTGGAAAATTTGAAGAAAAAATGAAATGAAATTAAAATGAGATGACAAGAAAAAAGGAAACTAACATGGTAGAAATTGCTTTAGAATTTTGAAGCGTTCTTCATGCCAAATTCATGATCTCAGAGCAGATGGCTGACTTGTACGTGACCCCCCCCATATCGACCATGCTGTGCTCTGGTGACAGTGTGTCTGGTCACATCTCCTAGGCCCAGATGCTCAACTGTTTTACACAGAGGTAAATCTAGAGAGGTAAGCAATGGAGCTATTCCAGTTAAACCAAAGTTCAACTTCAGGCCTGAGAAGTTATTTGAGATAGACAGTGCAGCACTTTAAGTCACACAAAATTATTTTTCCCGAACTTTCATAGCTGGAGGGAAGTAGTTCCAGTGGCTGTTCCATTACTGTATTTTTACACAGGATATTTTCAGTTATTTTGCTATTGATACTGCAAATGCATTAGGACTTTTCCAGTTTCTCCAAAAAGCTTTTGTTTGTTTGGGTTTTGGGTTTGGTGGTTTGTTTGTCTGTTTTTGCCCTGGCTAAAGCTGGAGCTTATGTGATGAGTGTAAAGGAGACAAAGATTTTACATGGGACTCAAGTAATTCCAGCAAGTATCTCAGTACAGGGCCTGACCATGTGATGGAGGTAAAAGTCTGCAAGTAGGCATCAGATGAACAGTGAAATTAATGAAAAAATCCATTTTTAGTCCCTTTTGTTCTTTGGACTTGTGAGAACTGAAAAGAATCTTCAGGTTAACATGTTGAGGGCCTTCTGACTTCATTAACTACCCCAAAGATACTTTGGCTACTTACTAGCAGTTCAGACTGGTCTTGTCCTGGTGCTTCTAGTAGATGCAAAGGGGCATCCTGCTGTTGGCTAAGAAATCAGCTTCTCACTTGCCCTAGTGCCTTCCCTCCTAAAATCACAGGATCAGAGTCTTCTTTTCCCTTCATAAGTACAAACCCAGGACAGCTCTAGGGAAATCAGAATAGGTGTTTTACGTCTTAGAAGTCAAATCTAATCTGTCAAGTGTAACCCCTTCCTCTGCTTTGCAGCACATTTCCAAAGAGCCCAGAATTGCAGAGTGTGGCCAGGAAACCAAGCCATTTAGAGACAGATTTTGCTATGCTGCCCGTGCTTTAGTGTCCTGAGCATCAGAGTGATAATTAGCAGTGCCTAGGGCTAGCAATATCTGGGAATAGCTGACAAGAAAGGACAGAGCTCAGCAATGCAAACTCTGCTGTTTCTTTCCACACCAAAACCAACTTGTAAAATGGCCCACGGCAAATGTAAATTGATACCACCATAGACATCTATCTGTTATGAGGAAGAAAAATGGAACTAGCTGTCTTGGATGAGGCACACTGGGGGCTAGCTGGGTCCTATCTGCCGCTGCCACAGATAAACTTGCATCTTGTAGGGCTTTTGCTCTCCTGCTCCTCCATTTTGTTGCTAGGCATCAGCCACAGGAGGAAAAGGATAGTTATAGAAGCTTGTGTTAGGGAGGAGATCAATTTCTGTGTGTTATTTCTATGGGTTGGG
>VZRS01000493.1:45877-142474 GCA_013398055.1 Ifrita kowaldi | reverse complement strand
GGGGTGGGTGCTCTTGCAGATAGCAATTCAGAGCAGAGAACATATCTGGGTGACAAATTGCCCTCACAAAGGCCTAGCGCATCTGCTCTTTTACAGAGGGACATTCAGCCTACCAAGGCTGCCCTCAGGCTTGGAGTAGATGTGCCTCCTGTCCTTGTGGTGCACACCATGCAAGCTGCTGTTGCTTCGACGGCTTTTGAGCACAGTTTCCTTTTGCTCAGGGCTGTACCTAATGCCCAGTGGTGCGTGGCTCTGGCTGTCCCTTCTCTTGGCTGTTTGCTGAATCCTGAACTGACCCCTTGGCCAATGGGACTATTGGTGTTTTTTGTCCTTGTACTTGCTAGATAAAATCTCGTGGCATATCTGCTTCTCCGTGTGCTGAGCAGGCTGGTTTCAACCAGCCCAGCCTAGTAGCTCAAAACTACGCATATTGTGGCATTTGCTCCCTCATTCCTATTGCCATGTGCATGTCTTGACCTTGGACATAAAATATATGCAGTGCAATCTGTGGGGCACAGTAGCAGGCAGCAGTGTCTATGCTACCCTCAAGGGCAGGTTAGAGACATTTCTCAGATCCAAACACACTTTATCTCTCATGTTTGGTGTCTATTTTTGCTAGAACAAGGTCCCAGGCACCCATAAGGGAGGGGAGGGTGAGCAGCTTGAGCCTAGGAGCCTTAGCAGAGACACAAATATTGCCTTAATTGCAGTGCAGACAAGTAATCATACCATGGCTTGACTAATCCATCACCATGTGTCCCTGGTAGTGCTGTCATTGTGGCTGACATTGAACACACAGACGATTTGTATGAAGACTTAGCTCCTGCACATGCCAGACAATCCTTTGGTTGGGTATTTGGCAGTACAGATGCAGCCATTAAGGCCAGGATGGTGTTGGTGAAATAACTCTTTCTACTGTAGGTTTTGTGCCAGTGTCACTTCTATTTCATCTTATACTCAATTGTAACTGAATGAAAGAAAGGTGTAAGAGATGTCAGAATGAGATGCAGACAAAAAGGATGCTTGTACTTTACACCACAGTGAGTGAAAGCTAGTTTCTCTGCTGCTGTACACTGCCATATATCCATGGTCACCAAAACTACTCTACATGAACTGGTGATCTTGCCCTGGGACTCTGGGGGATAAATACTTCTGCTAGGCATCCTTCACTAAAATGAATGGCTGCCTGTTCCTTGCCACCTCTTTTGCTCAGGATGACATTTGAAGACTTCAAAGTGCATTTTGACAAAGTTGAGATCTGCAAGCTGACTCCAGATGCCCTGGAAGACAGCACTGCCCACAAATGGGAAGTGACCATTCACCAGGGAAGCTGGGTCCGGGGAGCCACCGCAGGAGGATGTAGAAATTTCCTAGGTAAGTACATACCAGTTTGAAAATGAGAAGCAGGCACTGAAGTCTTTACCCACCCTCAGCTATAGCTCTTCAGGGAGGAGCTCTGTAGCCAGAACTGTGGGTGCAGGACAGTTCAGCTGACAGGAACCAGCCAAAGGGACAAATGAGGAAACTCAAGCCATGGGCCTTAAGAGTGCTGTACTTTGGAGATAAGACCATTCTGTAACTGGCTTTTTTGAATGAACAAACCAGCAATGAACAAAGGGATAAATGCTCATATGGTCCCACTTGAGACTTTGTGGTAAAAGAGTTGCTTGTTTTGCTCTCAAGTTCATTGGATCTGATTTATGTCTTAATGACATTTGCACGAGCAGGACTCGGTTCAAATAAGCCAGTTAAACTGCAGCAGCAAGTGTAAAATTAGACAAAAAGCCCAGCTCAGCCAACATGTTTAGGTGCCTCTGAAGCTGTGTCATGGGTCTGAATTGTGTTACTGCAGGCTGGCACCAGCACTATGTGATCATTGTAGCTGTGTACTTTTAACAAAATTTCATCTGACAGCTTCATTTAAACCATGGTAACTTAATAAGGTGCCAGGTCTAAAATCTTTTCTACACGTTGTTCCATGAAGGAGTTTGGGATTTGGCTTATTTTTTGCAAAGCTTAGTGGAAAGAAGTATAACAACTAATGGAAAAACTAAGTTTGAGTGAAACCTCAGCTTAATTGTCTTTTTTGGTTTGTTGGTTTGTTGGGTTTTTTTTTAGTAGTAGTAGTGGTGGTTTATATTCTGAGTCAAGAAACTCTCTGGTGTTCTTTACATTGGCAGAGACTTTCTGGACAAATCCACAAATCAAGCTACATTTGACAGAGAAGGATGATGGACAAGATGACTGCACATTCATAGCAGCACTGATGCAAAAGGATCGCCGTAAACTCAAGAAGCTTGGAGCTGAAATGCTGACCATTGGCTACTCTATTTATGAGGTACTCCTTTGCTGCTACAGCACAGGAACAGCACTATTGGTATTTGGAAACTTCTCAGGGTTTGTATCCCTGCCAGTCATCATGTATTTTTAGGGCCCTTGTGCTTAAAATAATCTTCTCAGTTGCATCAAGCCCCATGGAGGACGGAATCCTCTCAGAGGAGAATTTAGGAGTCCCCACGGGGCCATGGGTTCCTAGGACAGACCCCTCAGCCCCATGACTCTGTCACCCCCTGCCTGGCTCACACAGAGGGAATGTTGCTTCTTCTGAGCATCCTGGGGCACATTACACACAGATGCCTGTCCCTGAGTGAGGCTGAAATAGGTGAATCTGTTGTCACTGCTCTGTGACACCCCATCTGGGACGGTGGTGTTTAATGGCAGGGAATGTTTAAGTAGGAAGACAACGTCCCAGAGTGCTCTGAGACTGCCTTCTGGGTGGGAAAGGGCACTGGTAATGGGTCCTTCCTATAAGGTGGGAGCTAAATTGCTGTAAGCACCTGGGAGAGGGAATGAGAGTCAGGATCACAGTCTGGGGTGATGCTTGTGCCAGGCAGAATTTGGCTCTGTGATTAGGAAAGGGGTGAGTACAGCCTTCAGCTTACCCTGGCCAGTGCAGCACTGCCTTTTTTCCCCTCCTAGAGCCCTGGCAGAGATGGACACTTGGGCAAAGACTTCTTCAGGTACCACCCCTCCAAGGCCAGGAGCAAAACCTACATCAATTTAAGGGAAGTATCCCACCGATTCAAGCTGCCACCGGGTGACTACATTCTTATTCCAACCACA
Organism: Ifrita kowaldi; assembly: GCA_013398055.1. NCBI lineage: Eukaryota > Metazoa > Chordata > Aves > Passeriformes > Cinclosomatidae > Ifrita > Ifrita kowaldi. The sequence goes on along the minus strand of VZRS01000493.1, from coordinate 139,351 downwards.
TTTGAGCCTCACCAGGAGGCAGATTTCTGCCTGAGGATCTTCTCTGAGAAGAAGGCCATCACTGAGTAAGTCAGCAGGAAGCTTTGGGCCCTCCTGCGCTCCCCTGCACATGGGGTTGTTGGCTGCTGGGGAGAGTGTGGCTGCCAGGCACCCAGCCCTACAGCAGAGCCCTGGCATGGCAAGTTCCTGATTGTTTGGGGCTTTTTTTGTGTTTGCTCATTTTTGCTAAACCTGACTTTTTTTTGAGAGGAGTTGAGAAGGTGGGGAAATAGGGTGTGCCTTGATGAATGTGCTGGAAGCTTGACAGGGAAGGGTTGCTAACTGCCTGGCACTGTTGGGGACTCTGAATACAGCAGTGTTTGCTTTCTGTTTGTTTCCTCCCAAAGTTTATCCAAAAGACAATTTTATGTTTTAAAAGGGTGCTGAGGAAAAAATGTGTTCACAATGAATAATGAATAAAGGATGAGATGAATTCTTTAGCAGATGACATACACAGCTGTGTCCTCCTTGAATCCTGCCTAATGTCTGTTTTAAGCGCTTATACCAGAATTCAAACAGTGCAAAAGTCTGATTGTTTGATGAATTTTAGCTAAACCTGTTACCTGTTAAGTAAAAAAACCTGTTTTATCATTCACCTGGGGAAAAGGTAATAAGCAAGCTTCCACCCCAAGCAGATGTCGAATACGTTCAGATACCAAATAAGGTTTTGTTTTCTCCAGGGATCTAGATGAAAACGTTGCCATTGATCTCCCTGAGGTAAGTCAACAGAGTTAAAATAGCAAGAGGATAGCTCAGCAGAAGCCAGCACACATTGCTTTTACTGTCTTTGGCTAAACCATGTTCATTTCACAGGAACGTTACACAATTGCCAGCTTTGTGTATGTTGCTGAAATGCTAAGCTCTGCTGAATATGGTAAAAGAGCTGTAACAATCAAAATCATAATTGTTAGGCTTCACATCCCCTTGAAGGCAGTCAGTGCCAGCCAGCACGAGAGTTGGGTGTCAGCCACCACGTGTGCAGGGAAAGCACCGCCCATTAGCACTGGAGAGCCACATGGCTGTTCACATCTTTTCAAATGTTATTTATCGTGAAAAAATAAGCAAGAGAGTGTCTAATAGACCTACATTAATTTTGTGTACAAGTATCTTTATTTTACTTCTCAGTATCCTCAGGGCTTGAGAGGGAATGCTTACACATGCACATGCCTACTGAAATGATTGAATTCTTTTTGCTTTTGAATGGCTTGGTCTGCCTGCTGAGCACTAATTGCAGCTGGGTCTGAGTCAGCTCCTGTTTAAGTGTGTCCCTGCAAATAAGCCATTAATTGTGGTGTGCCTTTCCATGGAAACAAGCTAAGCCAAGATTTCATTTGTCCCTCTTTAATAAAATTCTTCTCCAGGGACCAGCTAACAAGGACATGTTCATTTCTGAGATCTCAGGGCCATGTTCTGTAGCAAAATAAATCTGTGCTGGGTAATATGCTGAAGTGCAGCCACCTCTGGCCGATGCTCTCAAGAAGAGCCGGGGGTCCCAGGATGATGCCACAGGAGAGAGCTCAATAGAGCTGTGGTTGTTGGAAGCCCAGGGAAACAGAATGGTGCAGGGTAGGATGAGAGGTGTTTTCCAGGATGGCTGCTCTTGTTTTTTACCAAGGCAGTGGCACACTAGACACTTGCCCAGGTGAAGGAAATGAGAGGGTGAGACTCCCCTCGGGCAGAGAGATGGCTGGAGGCCTCCGATCTGGTGCAGTTCAGGAGCATGTGTACCCTTATTTTAGGATGTACAGTGGTCCGGGGTGCATAGAGGGGCTGTTTGCAGGAGAAGTGTCATGTTTTACAATTCTTATAAGGACTTCTGTGGTTGGTGTTGCAGCCTCTACACCCAACCCCAAGCCCACAAGAAACTGAGGAAGAAAAGCAGTTCCGGGCACTGTTTGAGCAGATTTCAGGAAAGGTGAGTCCAAAACACTTTGGGTCAGAGCAAGATGTAGAAAGAGGGGAAACACTTCTGCTCCCACCCAGGGCCACGTGAAACAAACCCAACAAATTTTGGGAGTGTGTTTAGTTGCAGTGTGTTGTTTGGGCACCAGATGTCACCATGCCTTATGGCTCGATGGATAAGGGTGCAGTCCCTGGTGAGCAAGCAGGAGGACCGAAGCTTGAGCTCAAGCTCTGAAGGAGCCTACCTGGTTTAATGTTCAGCTGCAGTTGATTTTTCTTTGAATCAACAGCTCCCGCTTGAGATGTCCTTCAGACAGACTTATGCACAGCAGCACTCCTGTATTTTTCCAGCCCTTTAGTCTTCAGCCTTTTCTGGGTTTTGTATGGTTCTCTTTTGCTGAGTTGCAATAGAGTACAGATGAGTGATGTTTGTGTTTTCTGAGGTTTTTGGTATGTCTGATTACAGAAACATTCAAGTAACAGATGCTTCACTTTTTTTTTTTCTGCAGGACATGGAGATATCTGCAGAAGAACTTGAATATGTTCTGAATGCTGTATTAAAAAGAAGTAAGTGCTGACAACTTCCAAGTTAAGGGCTGTATAGGACTTTATAAAAGCTGCCATTAAATTCATTTCCATAGAGAAAATTAAAGGCTGTCTTAGGACCCCCACCTAGTGTCCTCGAGCCAGCCAGGGCAGAGCCAGGAAAGCATTTGGTCCATGGTCTAACCACGAGCTTGCCCTGCCTCCAGCATGATCCATGTCAGCTCAGCGAGGCCAGCTCTCTATTGCACTACCATTCTGCTGTGGAGAGACAGGCACTAGGCTGGGACTTTTAAGACCTGGATGTAGCTCATGATCCTGCTACAGGCCCTTTGTACAGTGGGAAACCTGACACTCTCTGAACCTCATCTCCTGATTTACAAAGCAAAGACAGAATTTCCTGTCATGTCTCCAGTAAATGCCTCTTCTGTCTGGACTGAGACTTCTCTGAAGTGAGAGCTGCCCTCACCTTCCAGTGCACAGGTCCTCCCACGATGAGGACTAAGAGTCAGCTATCTCTGTTCATGAATCCTGTTTTCTACTTTCGGTTTATGAAAGACAGCTTTGCCCAATGATTTCTTTCCTATTATTGCTCTTTTTCAGCAAAGAACATAAAATTCAAGAATTTAAGTCTCATTTCATGCCGAAATATAATTTCTCTTATGGATGTATCCTTTCAAATAAGTGCTTGCGAGGCTAAATGAAGAATGACTATAGTTGTCCATAACATTATATGTTGTGGATGTCAGAGGTGGATTGGGTAATGTCATGGCAGATCACTAACCAAAGGCAACAAAAATACATGACTGTTTTATCCTGATTTTTATTTTAGAAATTTAGGATTAGGAGTTTCAAGACAAACTGTTTTCTGTTGCAGACTTAGAGGCAGATGCTTTAATGCTGAGCACATTTAGAAGTAAATCTCAAGCTACTTCTGTATAGAACCGTGCATTTTTCAAGCTGTGGTTTATTTGAAAGAGACCTAGAAGGCATAGCTCAAGAAAAGTCTGCTGTCTGGAGAGCTAAATTCACCAGAGAGAGTTGTACATGCAAGTTATGGGTCAGAAATTAGAGATCAGCAGTGGTGAAAATTGCTGATACCAAAGCTCTTTTTTGACAATCAGTTTAAAAGCTGTAAAATCTGGTCTTTCAGCTAGTTCCTGGGACTCCAGGAAACAGACATGTGGGTGAGAGTTGTCTGTCCAAATTTAGGCATTTGTGGTGTAGGCGTCTACATCTAAGCTAGCTTTCTAGACTTCCTTTGTAGATAGCAAAAGGGGTGGTGTAATTAATTGTTCTGGTTGTACCTAACTGAGGGATGCTAAATGACTGCTCAGACATCAGGTGAGGTGAATCACAGCCCTGGTGGTTCTTCCCCACCACATTTGTCCTTTGCAGAGTTCTGGTCCCTGCTGAGTTTGCTTTGCATGGCTTCTCCCTGGGTAGAGCTGTTTTTGCAGTGTGCTTTCCCAATAAACAGTTTCGTTACACATGAGACAAAACAGTCCTACCAAGGCAAGTATCTAATGTTTGGTTTATGTCTTGCTTGTTCAGCTGAGATGTTCCTGTCTTCTCCTTATGTTACTCCAGTCCACGACGGAGGTAACATTCACTCAAACACTTCTAAGAGAAAATCAAAACAGACAAAATTTTATCCTGTTAAAGCTAGTTCATAATATTAAAATTCAGTGCAGATTAGTCACCCTGCACATGCAATGAGAAACAGGGGACCAGTCCTAAATTTCCTCACTTGAAAACCAAGCCTCAGTAGGGAGGCTGGTCCATGTTCACATCTCATCCTTACATGGTATTGGCACAGAGCCAGGACCCGCACTTGACCCTAGAGCATGGCAGCCGTTCCAGATTTACTATTTAGGATACAACTAAATAGTTTCCATGATTTGCAATGCTTCCAAGCAAATCTCTGCATAGTTTTGAATAAATGGGGGGACATCTCTTCCTCTGCTTCGGAAGCACAAGGAATGCAGACACAGTCATCCCACTCTGGACATGCTATTTGGAGCACAATGGAGGAGCAAAACCATAAAAATGCAAACCCAAGTCAATGCTGGCATAGTGTCCTCTGTGTCACACGATACTGAATTCCCTGGCAATGGTCACCACGTGGTGGTGAGGAGCAGGGACTGAGTTCTGCGTGACCCTGGGAAGAAGAACCTGGCTGGGTAAAAAAACTCTTTGCAGAAGTGGGAATGCCCTTGGGATCTGTGGGTGCCCTCAATAATGTCACCAGCGTAGGTGCTCAAATAACAGCTGGCATTAGCTGCACTCCACGTGGCATGTTTTGACCTTTGTGAATGCTCACTGAGCCAGTGTCCATCTGAGCAAGGGCTTTGTCCTGGCAAAATGGGAAGGGGAATGGGACCGTTCCTTCTTTAGCATTTCAGAGCAGGTGCCTCATCCTAGAAGTGAGCTGTGCTTGGGGGACATCAGTAACTCAGTGAAGCAAGTCCCTCACTTCAGGCAGAGGGAAGGCCAGGCAGATCTAATCACTGCCTCCTAGAACTGCTGTACAGGCATTTATTTCAGACCATAAGGACCAGATTTTGCCAGTCTCACCCCACTACTCCCATTAATTTTTGGTTGAGCCATTGCAACAGAGCCAGGTCTCTAGATAAATGAATAGCACATTGGTTGACTAACTCCTTTGGGTACAGTAGCAATTTGTTTTAATCGGGTAATTTAATTCTCTGAATCATTTATATCCCATTTACATCCAAAACTGTTCTTGACTTAGAATAATCTGTCTTTCTTCCTCATGTAGAGCCTGAATTGCTCAGCTGTGTTGTTACATCACATGATGTTCCTCCAGTATCACAGCCATAGCCATGACTGTAACTGCTGGAGCTCTACCTCATGATAAATCCTGATGCCAGTTTCAGCAGCACCATAGGCTTTCCGGTCAACATTTTCTGCTTAAAGAACTGCTCTGATAAGTTCAGACCGAATTTGGACTTTCATATAACAAGGCCTTTTCCTTAGTTCGTTTTACCAGACCAGTGGCAATGGGAAACTGGAATTCAGTGAGTTCAGACTTTTCTGGGAAAAAATGAAGAAATGGATAGTAGGTGACATTATCTATTGTAATTTTTCCTCCATTTCATTAGCTACTTCCTGAACAGTTTATTAGGTATATGCAGACAAAAATGGAGACAGGAGTGTGGTCAAGCCATGAATTTTAACACAAAACAAATGTTTTAAAAGCATGGGATTTGTTTTGGATAGTCAAAGACATTCTTAGCTTTCCATGATGCTAAACCATAATAATTTTCTGGAAATAACTGAGATTTTTGTAAGCTAATCAACTATGTTTGGGATAAAGAATGCAATGGACACTAATAAGCAAGCCAATCAAAAGGAAACTTAGGGAGTTTTCATAACTGCTGTTGTACAGAAAAAGAAAGTGATGATTCATGACAAGTAGGAAATAATAATTTCCTAAGTCACTGCATTTTCATTACTGATCTCTCAGGAGTCAACTGTACTGAAGTCTGGGAAAGTGTTGATTCTAATTTTAAACACATTTCCCTGCCACTGTATATGGCAGTAAGAATAAGTAGGCTTGCAGAATCAATCACAGACTGAATATTCAAATAAAAGACATTATAATTGTTTCCTTATGGCCATTAATAGGTTTTTCTGAATTCGTGCCTCACCAAAGAATTCAAAATATGCACTTCTTTCCTTCTTGTCTAGCCCATCAGAAATGGCCAACACTTTTTCTGAGTACTAATGCCACATCTCTTTTAACAAAGGACACACTGTGTTTTTACAAGGGCCTTGAGAAATTCTTGTATCCTGTAGGAAGATTTGCACATGTATTTGCTGGAAAATTTTAAGCTGAGTGTGACGACAGCTCTAAATAACTCATATTCCAAAGGAGAGTTGTATTTGTTGTCTCAAAGAAAGGATGGAATTTAACTCCAGCTTAAAAATTGCTTAATATATACGTCAAGATTCAAACTGTTTGACCAGTTCTCTTGGTTGTACCATGAATGTGGCTATTCATATCTTTTATACTTAGAAGCAAATGAGTATATTTGTGGCAATATTAACGTCATGTTAAACAGTTTGTCTCTAGTGTTCAGAACTATGGAGAAAAACATAAAAGGAGATTAAAAGAATGTGTCAGTTAAGAGTTAGAAGAGAACAATCAATCCTTTCCAGTTTAAAGCACTTTTTTAAAAATCATGAAATTTTTTAAGAAGAGCAACTCATTATTTTTTAATGCTTGAATTTGGCAGTATTGTTTAAGTCACAAAAACCAGTTAATTTGACAAAGAGAATTGGGTCCGAGATTGGCTTCTCTGTTATAAAATCAGACGGGATCTAGACCAAAGTCTTGTCAGTTTTCTTAAATGCTTATACTATGCAGTTGGAGATAAACACCTTGCCTTTCTATGTCATATCTGTGCTCCCTTTCATATGCCAGTACTGAGCTTTCTGTGTGCTCCTTTCATAACAGAGTATCTTTCTTCAATTTGACTTTGATAAATCTGGCTCCATGTCCTCTTACGAGCTTCGTGGTGCTCTTAAAGCTGCAGGTAAGGCAGGCACTGCATTTTATCTGGTAAACCTGTCATGCAGATCAGCCTGGGTGAAGAGGACAATCAATCACACAGGCCAGGTGCTCCTGAACAGAGAGGAGGTCTAAACCCCAGAGAGAACCTGGACACATTGAATAGGCTATTTTTTCCCCAGGTACCCCCAGTCCTGAAGGGCAGTCAGAGCAATCTCTGTATTTTATTGAGCTCTGTTAAACCCAACAGGGCTGCACAAGCACAGGGTTAGACCCTGAAACAAATCCCTTCAGAGTCCATCTACATTCAAGGGTTGAAGGAATAGTGAGTAAGCTGCTATGAAGATCAATCACTGCATTAATATTTCATCACAAATTATTTTCATGAAAGCAGACAGTTTTGCAGAAATCCCTCCAAATTTCAAGAAGACAGAATGGTCTCTCATACATCACAGTGTGCATGGACTGGAAACTGCAGTGCCCGAAAAATTTCTTGTTCAGAGTTTGTTATTCATTGCAAACTTGAGGAACTTTGTGATTAGATCTCTTTCTGGACAGATGTGTGCCACGGAGTATCCTCCCATTAAGTGGTTTTCAAGATTAGTTAATAGAGATTTGTAGATTCCCCCTGACCTGTGAGGTTGCTCACTTTTTCTTTATGTGTCTTTGGGAAGGATACCAACTCAACAATTACCTGCTGCAACTGATTGTCCTCCGATACTCTGATGAGCAGTTCCAGATTGAATTTGATGATTTTCTGAACTGCCTAATTCGCCTAGAGAATGCAAGTCGTGAGTATCTTCTTCCTTTGGAATTTCATCCCCTTTGAAAAAGACATTGTTCTGCTTTTGGCTGTTGAGCATGTTGTAGAATATCTGAGATCAAGTACAAGGCTAGCAGAAAGGAGCTGTGTTTAGCATTTGCATTTAGGATGGCTTTTCTCCTGTAAAGTGAAAAATGTTCTGCTGCTAATGGAAAATTTCCCCATGTGAATAGAGCTTGCTACATAAACTCTGCAGCAATGTTGAAGGCATGTGAAGAATGCTGGTGAAGTCCATGTTGTAACCCTTCTTGTGGCTCACCCAGGAGCTTAATTTGGGATCACATAAGTTCAAGGTTCAAATATTACTTGTGCCTCATGGAAAGAGAAAATTGTCATGTGCTTGGGCAGGTATCTCCTGTACCTTTTACATAACATGTTCCCTTTTGGCTTCAGATGTGGTTCCCTGTACCTCAAGGCACCCAAGGTCTCAGTTCACTTCTGGTACAGGGTCACTCTTGTTACAAAGCAGCAGTAGTAGAGATAGGTTAAATGGCTGGATAAATGCTGAAATGATCATAAGTGTACCTCCAAATTCAAATAAAACCCAATTCACTCTATGAGAAGAAAAATCAACTTTCTTCACTGATTTTTTTTTGTTTTGTTTTGTTCTTCTCTTTACTTTCTGGTTTGACTGTACCAAGAATTATTAAACTTCTGAGACATAAAAGTTAAATAGGATATATAAAGAAATGCAAATTGCTTGGCTTGATTTCAGAGTATCCTCCAAATCTGACTGTTTAGCACATTCAGGACACTTCTTCCAGACAAGTCCTGAAGTGAGACTTGCATAAAGGCCTTAAGTCAGCAAGACATTTCCTCTTGCAAGGACTTTGCTTTGTCAGAGGACCTACCACCACCAAGCAATCCTAAGCAATCTGCCTTTGTGCCAGGCCTTCCCTCTCCTTGGCATGGCCACTCGTCATTGTGGGATGGAGAGCTAGTGTATGAATATGAATGAGGTGTATTTATAGCACTGGTGTCCTGTTTTTCATTGCAGGAGTATTCCAAGCACTGAGTGCGAAAAACAAGGAGTTCATTAACCTGAATATAGGCGAGGTATGAGCACAGATTCATAAACACTGACAAAATGATGGGGTTTCTCTAGAGCTTTGTCCTCTTGTAAGAACTGGAGTATTTCTGCATGACACTTTAGGTGTCCGTGAGAGTGCAGGGGGGTATCTGCCATAGGTTCCACCATGGCTGGAATTTTACAGCCCACTACAGCCCACGCACTGATTAAATCTTCTCCATGCTATTTCCTTCCTTCCTTGCCCTGTGGCATATTGACAGCTTCCCATGCCCCTTTCTAGTTTCTCTCCTTTTTTTCCTTCCTTGGGTGCCAGCTTTCAGTGGGGAAAGAGGAAGGAGCAGATGGGGATGGGGGGGGTCTTTCACTCCCCCTGAATCCCCCAGGAATTCAGATCAGCCTCGTCTGTGCATGTCTGTCATTTGCTTACCACACTGCTCAGCACAGGTTTCTTATTTTCTTGTGCTCTCTTTGTCTCCCTGTTGCTGTGAGCTGTCTCTCATTTCACTAAGCCAAAGCTTCCTGGGGTGAGGCACGATGAATTCCCAGGCAAAAGAAATGTGGGAACCCATGTGGACTGCTGGGATGCAAGTAAAGTAACTGCTGTTTCCAGCATCTAGTGCTTGGAGAGCTTTGCCTTGTTCCTTCCTGCTGGTTGAGGTCTCTCCTTAATGACAGCCTTAAAGCCAAGTGAGCAAAAGTCCTTTTTTCCTGCATGGGGTCAATTCAAAGCAAAGCACTGCTTTGGAACAGCTCTCATTTGGGGAAGGACATGGGGAGGGAGAAGGGCCTGAAATGCTTTATTGTAAAGTTGATCTTCTTCTGATACTAGTTTATCAACCTGGCAATGAACATCTGAAGAAGTCTGATTTGGATGCCAGGAGTTTCTTGCAACTTCGCTGCCAAGACTTTTGCCCCAAGAGCTGAGGTCCCCTTCACGTGCAAACTTCACCAGGAGATTTCATGCAGAGGAACATGCATGCTGCCCACCCTTTCTGTTTGTTCTCCAGCCCTGTGGATGAGTTCAAGTGTTAGATCACATGGTTTTGGTTTTGGTGGAGCTCATACTGAATTTAGCACTGAGCATTTGGATGGGGCACACATGCCTCTCAAGCATGCTGAAACTGATGCTCCTGAGTGACCACGGGTTTTTATGAAATAGGATTGTATTTAGTTTCAGCACAGCACAGACCACAGTGATTAAAAGTCTTTATTGCTGCTTGGCTACCAATTAGTATAAGGTGCTTTTGAAAATACAAGGTTGCATAAAACTTGTTCAGTTTGAAATTTATTTCCAGGCATAATGTGTGGCTACATGAGAAGTACGCTGTTGTAGCCACATGAATTGCACTCTGGTGAACTGTGGACAAAGAAAGACTAGGGAATGTATGGATGAAAATTCTTAATAGTTGTGACAGAGGTCCCAGGTCCAGGGTTCCTTAGAAGGATGCTTAAGCAAAGGTTTGACATTCATTACAGACATACTTTAGGGAAAAATTATTGCATCTCACCTTTTCTTAGTCCTTCCTCTGCTACCAACAAAGTTCCTCTGCTTCACACTTTGCTGTGTAGCCAAGGAGTGTCCTAAAGGCCCATCTCTGCAGAGTTGCACACAGTTTGTCATCATCTTCAGAGAAACACATGGCCTCTGAGACAGTGAGCTCTTGCATGGGGACGTTTTCCTCCAGTCAGTCCAAGATTGTGTCCCACACCAACCAGGCTCCAGAAGAACAATTATAATCGGTTTAAAATAACTAAATGTACCCATTGGTAAGGTCCTGATCTCTGCAGCTATTGCTATTTTGCATCTGTGACTTATACAGTATTATTCATGTGATGTGGGTAGCCAGTGCTGACTTAAAAAATAACAGTAGCAGCAGCCAGGGACTTAAGATGTCTTCATAGGATTTGTTTCCATGATTATCCTCATAACTTATGTCTATTTTATAATGAATCAACTGTCTGGATTTGTTTTCTAAAACCTTTCTTGCAGTGAAACAGATGGCCCTAGATAAGCCTTGCATTCCATACTGTCCAGGATCACTGAGACAGACAGGGTTTTGTTTTCTCTAGATTTAGACCTAATGAGCAATTCAGGAAGGAAAATCAAACTGCAATAAAGGTGAAGCTCAAACAATGAAAAAACATAGAGATCACAGTGTTTAAAATACTGACTTTCTTTTTTTCTAGCAGTTATAATCTTGTAACTAGGCAGAAAATACTCTGGAGCTAGGTGGAAGCTGAGTGAAAGCTGATGGTCGCAGTATTTGATTAACTGAAGTACTCAGCCCCATGAGGTGTATTGATTTTCAGATGTGCTGATTGTATGCCCTTTTACAGCACCAGAGACAGCTGTCTAAATTTGTGAAAGTTTGGTTTAAAATCTAGACTGTCCTATAAACATTCAGCCACATACTTGAAACAAAAAAAAACCCCAAATCACAGATCCTTAACTGGTTCACTGTACAAGCTTAGATGTGGATACAAATTTGTTGTAATAATCCATTGTTCACAAGTTATGCAGAGGAAAAGAGATGTCTCAGTACCTGGCATTGCCAGAGTAGCTTTCTGTTCCTCTCTACAGAGCTGATACTGTCTTGAGAAATCAGGATTGCTATGTGAAAATGATAAATAAAGGTGGGAGCAATGAGGTACAGGCAAAAATCTCCTCTGCTTTTGAAACAAAATTCATGCATTTAAGAAAAAAAACCCAGGGGAGTTTTCTGCCCACTCGGAGCAGTTGCCTGCTGACTGTACCACAAGGAACTTGAGCGATAACATCTGAGTTCTTTAGGAATCAGCGTCTTTCTTGGCCAGCCAGCTCTCTGCAGAGAGTCCAGTCCCAGTCCTGCCTTGGGGCTGACACAACACCCACAGCCACAGCAGAGGGCACATGAGGGAGTTCAGCTCAAGAGAACTTGTAGGTACAACCCGGCTGGTCCATGGCCAGTCAGACTCTGTTTCAGCACAGTTCCTGTCCCACCACTTTGGCTGTAAGGATATTACAGATGCCAGTGCTGAAAGCCTTGCCAGCATCAAGGTGAAAAACAGTAATTGCTCCCCCTTGTCCTGTGCTCTAGACCATTTTCTTTCCGCACTGGAGCAAGGCCCACCTTAAAAAGGGAAGAGTAACTTTGGCAATGAGTGCATGTGAAGATGGAGGATTATATAATCCCTGGTAAGGTGGGGGTTTTTTTGTGTGCCATTACGCTGTTTGTGTGTGTGACTGAGTGGGAGAGTGAGACGTTTGATTTCACAGCCCCACCTGAACACAATCGTCCTTCTCAGCACTGCACCCACGTGGTGTTGGAGCAGGAGGGCAGCTCTGCCCAGAAGCAGGAGTCTGGGCTTGCTGGTCTTCTTTTCTTTTAATCAAGGATCTTGAACTTAAAGCTAGATCTTGCTGCCTTCTCTGACATGAGATGCAGATATGTTTGGCTCTGTACCATTGCAGGAGCTATGGCCAATCCCTTACAGTGTTCCGAGAGCTGTGAGTGGTACATTCCCTAATGTGGTGCACACAGACCTTGTTAGCAAGAATGGCTCATGCTGGGAAGCCCTGCCTGTCTGCTAATAGCAATGTTAATGGGGAACACGAGAGTCATTTTTCATAATTATATGAGTGGAAAAAACTAAGAATCACTTAGATACAGGGTTGCTTTCCCACTACATCATAGAATGAAAAAATCTCACTCTAAACTGGCTGATAAAGCCTCAGCTTAGGTGTTAGCAGGGGCTGGCTGCTGCCCTGGAGCTGGTTGTCTCTCCTCTGCTCCCCTGTGTCCTCTCAGCCACCTCAGCACCCCAAGGGTTTGGGCAGTGCTCCGAGACACGGCACGTTCCTGAGTTTAAAGGAGCAACATCAACTCAAGGCATAAGCCTTTTGAGAGGGTATTCATTTGGGGTTTGCCCCAAGCTCCGCCACCCTAATGATGGCAATGTCATTTTCCTGCCCTGAAGTAGGTTTGCTTCCCAGCCTGTTGCTGAGGCCAGAAGGGACATAGATAGTGAAAACTACCACGAAAAACTACCTCAAAAAAATAAACTGAAAAACAGTGAAATCACGTTCTGCTTTTTCTCTATACAAACAGAGACAGAAACCATCAGTAAACATTGTGGGCACAAGGGTGGTCAGAAGCATCCCACACTTCTTCAAAAAGCTTCCAAGGAGTGGCTCAGCAATGCTGCATCTTCCTTTTGGTTTGGGTTTTTTTTCTTTTTTTTGTGGATGTTATAGGTTTGTTTGTTTGTTTGTGGCTTTTTTGGTTTTGTTACAGACCTATTTTAAGCCCCACTAGGTCTTTTGGGAGCCTGCAAACTCATGTGTCAGCACAGGTGGTGCGCGAGGCATTGCGGGGGGAGCGAGGGGGAAAGAAAAGAAGTGAAATCTGGCCATCCCACTGCTGGCAGATCCTCCATATTGTGGTGCTGTGGCATCAGGTAGGAGAAATGCTAGAAGTGATGTGGTAGTTCACCCCATTTATAACAGTTGTGGTTGCTTCCAGTCATGAAAATGAAATATTTGTGGATAGATATGAGTTATCTAAATAATTTTCATTTGAACTGCATTATCTCTCCACTAGTCCCCCACCTCCCCCCTGAAATATGTGAGTCTTTGTGCTTTTTGACTTGTGGCAGTGTACATTTTGGAAGCACATCAGAATGCTGAGGGCAGTTTGCAATGTTCCCAGTAAGGCTGGAACTTCAGCGTTTAAAAAATTAATTATAAATACTTGCTGATTGAGGTAAACACACGAGATGTCAGCAACTGCCAGCAACTATCTTTTGCACATCAGGCACTTATAAGGGCAAGTGTGTTATAAATTGCTCTCCTAAAATCTCTTATTTTCATCCTTTGCCCTTTGCATGACTCGTCAAGGGAAGTGAGCTCCACTGAGCAGGATTTGGCCTCCTGGGCAGCCTGGATACCTCTTTGAGTATTATCCACAGAGGCAGAGGACTCAAACAGGGCAAAGATAGCAGCAGGCATTAGATACATGCCTGTTCTTCTTCTGGCCCAAGAAATATGTAGCCACAACTCTTCATTGCCATTTTTTCTTTTTTTTTGTTGAAAAGCCCTGAACCAAAGTAAGATGGTGCATTCATCTGCATCTCCCCCAAGTATACAGCAGAAATGGTGAATGTTTTCCTTTTCAGGTACTTCACTGGACTACTTCAAGTGGGCTTTTTTTCCTGGTCCTTCAGAGAGGAATAAGCATTTATCCACAGATCAAAAAAGTGTCCATGTTTCATTTGCCGCCAGGGAGAGATGGAGCTGCCTACATGCCTTACCTGCAGTATAGTGTTTGCCATGCATGAGGGCCAAATTCCCTCACACTTCGGGAGAGGCCTCCCAGGAAAACAAGGACAGGGATGGAGGACCCCTCATGAATGATGTGTGGCCACCTTGCCTGGCAGACAGCCCCACCAAGGACACAGCCCAGGCACTGCCCTGGTGAGGGGGGCAATGCCAGCATTTTGTGACAATTTTATCCAGTTGCTAAGCAGCTGGGTCCCAGGGACACAAATAAAGTGAAAACAAAACGTCCCAAGGGAAAGCAGCCGCACTGCTCTGGGAGGGCACTCCAGCTCCAGACCCATGTCTTCCTCTGTCCTCCTCGCTCAGATGCACTCAGTTTCGTGGGGCTGTGCCAAGAGCTGTGCCAGGGGCTGTGCCAGGGCCTGAGTGAGGGTGATGGCATGTGCAAGGCTTTGGGAAGGGGCTCTGGCAGCCAGAGTCCAAGATGAGCTGGCTTCTCTTCTCGGGGGGTGGGAGCCCACACCTGCCTGCAGAAGGCTGACTGAGGGCACACACTTGGCTCTTCCAGCCCCCCAGCTCCCCATGTGTCTGTGCAGGGCACTGAGAACTGCTGAAAACAGAGAGCAAACCTGTGTCCAACTCTTCAGCCCAGCATTGAGAGCAACCAGTGCTGGGATGGCGTTTTTTGTGCCTCTAGACAGTTAAGTGTTTTATGGCAAGCATTCTCCTTGTCTGACTAGCAGCACCAGCAAATTATACTTTTAAGTGCTGAGATACTCCCTCCATCCCTGTCCTCTCAAACGCTGCCCAATTTCACTGCAAAACAGAGTAGCTCCAGCACAGGGACCTGAGAAGATCCCAACCAGCACGCCATGGTGCCTCATATCCCAGTGCTTAGAGCTGAAACATGAGATCTGGGCTCAAAACCCTTGATTAATTCCAATAGCATTTATCTCTCTCCAGTCTCCTCTGGTTGTTAGACACTCAGCCTTTCTACATCAGTTTAACACCCAAATTCAAGGCTGTCATCCGTTCAGAAAATAATCTGTGGGACCTCATTGCCCAGAGAATTCGTGGAGTCTCCCTTACTGGGGATGTCTAAGAACTGCCTGGACACAGTCCTGTGCCAGATGCTCTAGGATGACCCTGCTTGAGCAGGGAGGCTGCCTTCTGGTCCCTTCCAACCAGACCTATTCCATGATATATCAGCAGGGCATTTTAGGACACAATACTGTGTGGCAGAACCATTTATTGTACAAAGGGGAGCCAACACAAAGCTTCAGGGATGCAGTCACATTGCACTACAGCCCCCTTGGTCATCCAGCAGCAGGCTGCCAGCATGGGCATCTCAGCATCTGCTCCAGCTTGAAAGCAGATTATCTGGTGCCAGAGAAAATGGATTTATCATGACTGATCCCATTCATTTCCTAGAGGACATGCCAAGTGACTGAAATAGAAATGGGGTCAGCAATTAATAGGGTAGATCTCAGTCACTGTCACCATATGTTGATATGATGATGGCTGGTTTATCTATTTACCTGATAAATAGCTTACTGAAAGTTCTATCAGAACACAGGTCAAGGAGAGTGGAGACAAAACTCAAGGGGGCTGTTGTACAGACACTGACAACCTCATAGATTTCTTCTCTAGCACTGAAAGTTACATAAATATTTCTCCCATTTCTTCGAGGGTTTCTTCATGTCCCTGGGGAAAGGGGAGTGGATGAGTCACAATCAGCTGCAGCCTCAGCCTAGCTCTCTGCCCTACCAGGTTCAGCTGAAGACTGTCTGACTTTATTTCTTGCAGGGACATCATATATGGTGTATTTTCTTGCACTGGGGTAGGCAAAATTTTGAGCACAAGAAACAGAGATTGAGTGTCGGGGTCTCCTGGACTCTGGGCTGCCCGGTGGCCCTGAGTAGGAGCTGACAATTTCGCGGCCGAGGACCCAAAATGTCTAACGGCTGTGGCGAGCTCACCGCGTGGCGAGGGCTGAGCTGAGCGCCAGGACGGCAGGCAGAGGCGGAGGGAATAAAGGAGCTGAGAAGGGCTTCTTCCGCAGGAAAGGGTTTATTGAAGAAACGCAGGGGAGAAGGCAGTGGAGACGTGGAGCGAGAAGAAGCAAAAAGAAGCGCGGGACCGCAACTTAAATACCGCAACAAATCTCAGGGCGTGGTTAACAACTGGTGAATCAAGGAATGACAAGCAAATGACAGGGGACAAATAGCAGAGTTTCGGGGGAGGGAGAACCAGGATACAACCTATGGGGAGCAGCAAACAAGAGAAGTTTCCAGAAGCTAATGTGATATGCAACAGGTAAAATGAATAAATATAAAACATAGACCCAATCAGATTGTGTGCTCAACTGAAGCTTCTAGAATGGGGCGGGGAGGAAGCCAAAGGGTGCCGCCTAGGGTTAAGGCCTACCGGGCGTCCCCTTTTGACTGACAAGCCCCTTAGGGCTGTCCCTGTGGGGTGACTGATGTGCTCTCTGCAGCTCCCGGGCTGCTTCCCATGGATTCTTCATCCAGGCAGTCACTGTCTCTTGGTGGATAACGGACCCAAGAGACCAGCTCCGGGCCAGAGGGCACCTGAGCCACCGCCACAATTGAGAAGTGTCTTAATGAAACTGCCACAATGGCCACAGGCCAAGTTGTGTCTTATGTTGTTGGAGCCAGGAGCTCTGGGACATCTTTTGTCCTGCCATGACAAAGGCTGTTTCAGTTTCTGATCCTTATAATAAGTCCAGCTTTCTCTGCAGCTCATGGGTAATACCTCTCCAACAGAACCCACAGCACTCTTTTAGAGAGATGTTATTCCTTCCTGAGGCAGGAAATTTCAAGCTTGTCAAAGCACTTTTCTGAGCCAAAAAGGGCTCCAGCAGAAAAATTTTGATCAAAAACAGGTGCACGGCTGGCTGGGAGGCTGAAAGAGAGTCACTGTGCAGTTTGCATAACCCCTGGGGAAAAGATATGTAACTCAGTGTGAGGAAAAGAAAATGAGCTCTGCCTTGAGTGTGGGATGGTGAATCTGCAAGGAGCCGGAGAGCGACGGCTCCCTCAGCAGCTCGCACTGCAGTCTGCAAACATTTCACGGCAAGTCTGGCTGGCATTACAGCTTGCCTAGCCCACTAGGGAGCAAATGTGCTGCTCCCTTCCTCCAGGATGATGGAAGAGTGTTAAGACATAAAGAGCCACAATTATCATGGGTTTAAGTCTTGGGAACCAGAAGCAAAGGCTTCATCACCACCCCAAAAGTTCTGAGGAGAGGAGACCCATTTGTCAGGAGAGCTGAGGGTCTCATAGAGCTCATTGATGTCAAGGAATGATGGGTGGGGCAAATCCTTCTGGGTAAAGAAGACTGCCTGTATGCAGTTTTTGGGAACTGGACACTTTTCTTCATTATTTTAGCCTATAGAGACCTCCAGTAAAACCATTTAATCTGATTAATCAAACACCTATGGACGGCATTGGAAAGAAACTTTCCCAGCTGTGTACAGATTTTGCATTTAAACTGCCCTCATGCTCTTCAAGGCATATCCTCGAGGACAGCCACCTAACTTCTGCATTTCTTGAAAACAGATGCCTGTTTTTGAGTATAAAAAACTTTCACAATCCCAAACCCCATTTGAAGAGCAGCATGCACAGAGCAGCTTTGCTGTCGGGATGCAGCCACGTTGCACCCCAAACAACCTGATGAGGATGGTGTGAGGGGCTGGGTAGGCAGCAGCTGGAGCCCACTGCTGTGGCTATATTCAGGGATGCTCCCAAAGCATGGGGACAATATACCTGCATAAGGCAAATGCAGCCCTGTCCTTATTTCCCTTCATAAACCACAGCAAATTTCCCCATTACCACACCACACCTGGGACCTAAGATGGCCCAAGAGACACTAGGCATGGTACCTTTGCCCTGCTTATGGCAGAAAGACATGACCCATGATTTGGGCTCACTGAAAAGATGCTCTTTGCCTCATGTGAGGTGGAAATCCTTCCACTGCTGCTCAGAATTTCAGTCTGGATCAGAAAGGCGCCTTCCTTGCTGGCAGCCTTTGCAGTTACACTGTCAGTGCCATAGAATTTCATCTCCTCCAGAAGCCTCTGAGAAAGTGAGAATTGTCAGGATTTTTACTGGAAGTTTCAGCTTTTATGATTACTGAGAATATCTATAAAACGGCATTAGAGCAGGCCTAGAGATTCAGAAAACTAAATACAAATAAAGATCAATCCCAGTTTATTATTTTTGAAGTCTGAACCCTGTTGATAATTTTAGTGGCCCTAACTCATGGTTTGTGAATGGCTTGATGTGTTGTTACTGCTACTGACATGAAATAACCCTACACCGGCTTTGTTTACAGGCAAGGATTTCCTTCCCTAATAAATGATTGAAAGTGTTCAGTCAATTAACTCTCCAGAGTTGTTAATTTAGTAGTTTCCTTATCATTAACAACCAGTTCTTGTAAAGCATTAACACCAAACATCCCAAGAGCGGGAATTTGTGGTTTAGACCTATGAAGACCTAACATCAGTTTTCTAATGCTGCATTGTTTAACTGAGCAGTATTCCTTTTCTCTCTGTAGTCTCTTTGCTCTTGGGCATCTCTCAGGAGGAGAGATACGGAAGGGAGATATGGAAATCTGCTGCTTCAGAAGCATATTGATATGTATGTTAAGGTAGGCTTATATACATAATATAAAATATGAAATATAAATAATGATTTTTATATAGAGATATACATGTGGTTCAGGTACATGTAGCACAGCTTGTATACAAGGCTTCAGTCACAACTGCCAGTAGTGAGGCAGCTGGTCCCCTGAAGGTACTGACAGACAACTTTTGGTTCTCCACACACGGATTATCCAATTTCACAATTAACTGGAAAAGGGTACCAAAGCCCCCAGCCTGCCCTGCACAGAAAATTGCCCATACTCACAGACTCACCTCTGTCCCAAGGGCAAAATTCTGTTTCTCCAGTTAGTCATTAACATGGAAGGCAAAAAAATTCCCATGTGTTTCATGGACCTCTGAAGGGAAAGACATAGGCAGGTGCATGTGTATCCATGTGGGAACTGGGCTGTGGCGCTGTAAGGAAGAGCCCCCTGTGGTCAGTACAACAAACCTTGTCATGGCAAAGGCCTATCAATCTTGCACCACTTGTTTTGCCTCTAAATGGGAGCCAGACTTCAAAACTCTAAATATGGTCCGAGTGGCAACTTGGCAGGCCAAGAAGGCAACAGTGAATGCAGAACTCATTGTAAAATACCTTTTTTTTCCCAGTTGTTCCCTTTGCTGTGTAGGTTGTTGAAGGGTCAATTGGTCTTCTTGAAAGAAGGAAGCAGTGTCCCTGGTGTCCAACCACAGACCTGAAGGATGTTCTGCACCCTGCAGGTATTTTCTCCTTATTTCCATTCTTCTAGCTTTCACCCTGCATATACACTGCACACACAGATTTTTTTCTCAGTCAAGTTTGCATGAGACAGCAAAACAAAATATCCCAGGCAATTCTGTCTCTTCTTTGTGTCTCACTTAGTTCACAGTCCCCACAAGCCTCGGAAGCCCTGGGTAACTACTGAAGGCAGACACTTTCAGCTCCAGCCAAAATTATGTTTAACATTCAGCACTTAGCCTTTCCCATCTGAAAGCCAGCTTTAGGCCAAGCAGCATTGACTTAAACAATTTATCAAGGTATGTGGCAACTCAAGAGGGCTTTCAGGGCTCAGGAGGCTAAAATTAGACATGGCAGTTGGATCCTGGCATTGGCAGCCCACGATGCCCTCCTCTGCTGCAGCTGGCCCCGCTGGCTGTCACACCGGGGTGAGATGCTCCATAGTGGGGTGACTACCAGAGCCCAGCAGTGCCCCCCTGACCCAAGGGAATCTGCTCTGCAGGTCACTGTGAAAGCTGCAAAACTGGCGTTCGGTGGGACATCGTTAGTGGAGAAACCTCGTTACTGCCTCTGGGCAAGGGGCAGGATGTGTAGCTGTGTTTGCAAAGGAGGTTCAAAAGAAACAAAAAGCTATAGATCCCTGAGTAGAAAGTGCAGCCAGCAGAAGCTCCAAAGCTGGCCCCAAATGTGCACCGTGGCAGGCGTTGTGGAGGTGCTGCCTCTCTTCCTGTCAGCACGAGCACCGCTGAAATGCCGGGTCTGCTTTCACTTGGAGGCACAATAAGCCCCTGTTTTCCAAGCAGGAAAACATTTCCACTTCAGGGCAGCAACTGCCTGCCAGAAACACAGCACACAGAGATATGAGGGTGAGCGCCCTTGCTGAGAACTGGGAAGCACCCCCTGAGAAAGGGCCACCACCTACACACAGCTGGGATGTGCCAGGTCCTGTCCCACTATGTGTGAGTGTCCTGAAACATCTGTGGGCTATAGAGAGCTCTTTCTCAGGCACGTTTGGCAGCCTTTTCTGTTTGCAAGTGTATTTTGAATTTAAGTTTCTCCATAAACTCTACTGCTTCAGCAAAGACTTGCCTTTATTGCATACCAGTGGGTGCCACCTCTGCACAACACCTCAGTGTGGGAAATTATTTGTGGCTGCTGGTGGTAGACTGGCCAGCCACAATTCCACCCCACAGCAGCATTCCTGTGCAGGGCCCAGCACGGAGCCTATCACAGTGTGGGGATATTTACTCCACCAGCAGCCTGTGCCTTCAGCTAGTGTCCAGAAAGGCATCTTTGCCACCATCTCAAGTGACTTACAAATGTCTGTTTCTTGTCCTTCCCACCATGAGGCTGCTTTCAAGTGACTTCAGCTGGTGTTTTTTGCAGCTTTTCAGGAGTTTAAAATGATGCTTTGAGCTGTGTGCTGGCATTCAGCTGGAGGTGATGCCAGGATCAGAGCCCACTGCTTTCACTGGAAATCTCTAAACAGGAGTCTTGATGTACTTTGCGTCGTCAAGAGAATATCCAAAGGATTTCAGTGCAGAAAAGTTCTTTGGAATAACTTGAACTCTGGAAAAAAAGATGTCCTGTAATAACAAAATTGGCAAGTTCATTCATTGGGCTATACGTCATACAGTCAGCTGAGACACGGGCATCCTCTTTGGCTGTTCACAGAGAAGAACTGTGGGCTGCGAGTAATTTGGGAACGCTGCCATCCATCACTGGTCTCACTGAGGCTGAGACAGGCCAGAAGGGCCATAGCACCTCATCTTTACCATGGTTATTAGCAACTGCTCCAGACAGGAAGTCTTCATGTTCTATGCCTATTTTCATTTTCTATTTTATATGTAAAAACCTAATTCACAGGCCCCCATGGTCTTTATCTCGCTGATCCTCAAAAGATGACAACAAATGTCAGTGTTACTGTCCTTGGGCTTGCATGTGTTTACACACCCACATGACCAGCATCCCTGCAGGACAGTCTCTAAGGGCATCTCTAGGTGAAGAGAGGGATCTGAAGTCATGCCAAGTTAGCAGACAAAGACTTCAGCAGAGGTGTCCCACAGCAATGCCTCAGTCACTGCAGCTTGGATGTCCGTGGCTTCCATCCCAGGTCATCCCTTCAGCACTAGAGCAGGAGGAGGCGCTTCGGGGTGGAGGCCCAGCGCTGCTGCCAAAAGGGACAGCAAAGAGCTGGGCTGTGCCACAATCTGCTCTGGAAACAACATGACAGATGGAGCTGACTCTGACCCTTGGAGTTTTGCTGAGAGCAGAACCACTGGCAGATTTTCAATGTTTCAGTTGCTGTTATAAAGAGTGAGCATTTCTAAGCCCCAGTTTCTTGAGTTTAAAAATATATGCATATCCTTGTTCGTATCCTGTTGAAACTTGGTGTCCTTCAGGACTGTGAATGCCCCTTCCCTACAACCACCACTGGTTTTGAGTCGTGCAGTCTCCTGCAGTGACTGGGCATGGAAAGAGAACACGTGTTACACAAAAAATTAATCGGTTGTTTGTGAGAGGTCTTGAACTGACCACATTTTGTAGGTAGCCGATTGCAGGAGGCTGTTAAACTCCAAAGTGATTTTAAACGTGGCAAGAGTAACTTGAAGCCTATGAATTTTTAAAGAGCAGAGCTCTGGATCAATTAAAAATCTTTCAGTGCACCTCTCCAGTAACAACTTGTTTAATGTGCCATGTGCTTTCCCTCTCTCTTTAACTGGGTTATAATCACTCTCTTTACAAAGCTATGTGTGGTGCATGCACTTGTATGCCTTCCCTGCTCTTTTTGAGCTAGTCTGACAGCTGGCACCTGGTCCTCTCATCTCGGGAGGGTCACTGCCCTCACCAAGGTGGGTTTGGAGTCTCTCAGCCCTGAACAGCTTCAAGAGCAGAGCAGAGACTGAGCCACATCATCTGTGTGCCAGGAGGATGCTGGAGCAGTTGGGGCCTTTTTTATAAATCTAAACTATGAAGAACCTCAGCCTCATCTTAAGGCAGGGGCAAGCTCTGAAATGTTTCATGGGGCAGGAACCCGTTTTGCTCCTCCACCGGTTGCAGTGCCGGACCTTTATCTCTCCAGGGTGAGTGAGGATGTAGAGTGGGTGCTGGTGTGGAAGCTGAGACTCCATAGGTGCTGGCAATCACCTCTCACAGCCCTGTGGGAGCCACTGGCAAATGCAGCTTCCCTGGAGCCCGTGTGTGTGCAGCTGGGTGTTGGCCAGGTTGGGCTGAGAAGCCGCTCCAGAGTCTCCCGGTGATGGACATTCAGGGAGGCTGCTGCGGAAACACTGCGTGCAATGTATCCTACAAAACCAGCTTTTTAATTGGAAGTCTAATGATTTCTTCTCGAAGTATTTCTACTGCCTGGCCAAAAGAAAAGTGTCTAAAATTAGCTTCCCCAGATAAAGACATTTTTGTCATATTTGGTGCATTCCTATCCGAACACTGAAAGCCAGCTGTTTGGGCTGGGTTACAGAGAGCAATCTGTTTGTAACTATACCGATCTGGCATTTGTAGCCCTGGAATTAATAGCTTTTTTATCTTTCTGCATCCTAGGTTCATTTTTTCCATGCTAAGACAGTGCCAGAAGAAGCATTATAAACACTATATAATTAAAACCAGAAGTGCCTCACAGTGAACTTAATTGTAAATGCTAATGGCATTTCTAGCAAAAGTAATACCCTGGGGGACTCATTGCAAATTAACTAAGAAGAACTCAGTGATGTTGCTTCTATGGATTTTAACTGAATCTGTACAGTTAAAAGGAGTCAGGAGCTGGATTTTTTTCATGTCAGTTGAAATCCTCTGTAACTAGGGTCACTGACAGCTGGGTAAAACCTGTGAGACCAGATTCAGAAGCCACCCCTGATTCTGTTTTTTATTATCGTGTAACTTCCCTTACCAGGACATTACCATTACAACCCAGTTTTTCCATCTGCTCTTCTGGCTCTACACTGGTGAAAGTCATTTGCCTTCAGGGAGTGGCGTTGGAGTGAGAAAAGAGCTGAGTTCCAGTGTGAGGAAATGGCAGGGGGGCGGCTGGGACCTGGTGGTTGGGCTGATGCCAGCAGAGGGACCAAGGGTGCTGGCTGCACCCTTTAGGAAAAAAGAAAAAAAAAAAAAAGATGTTGATAGAGACAAAAATAACATATTTAAAGAATGCCCACAAAATTCCAGTGGTCTCTTAATGGCTGTGCTTTGCAAATACTTCTGTGCCTGATTTTCCAGGCATGCGTGAGAAGCTCGCCCAGGGGTTTTTAAACTGAGTGTTTTAGGAGACTTTGCTGTAACTGGTGAAGCCTTCCTGTGGCCTCTCCACTGAGGTGCTTGCTGCAGGGCTGGGGGCTTTGGCAGGAAGGCAGAAAACTGGAGAGCGAATAACAGCTCAAGATGAAAAGTTTTTCTGTGCTGAGGGTTACGAGGATGGCACGGTGGGCTGCAGGTGGGCTCTGGTGCCTGGCTTTTGGGCTACTGGCGGCCAAATGCCTCAGAGGGAAAGCGTCCCATCCTGGCACGGGGCCCTTTGCTAAGCTGCTGCTGCAACAACAATCCCTGCTGCCAGGGAGCAAGCCTTGGGGGGGAAAGCTTCCTTTAAAAGGGAGTGGAGCTCCCAGTGCTGGAGCAGGCTGGACTGGAGGCTGACAATCTAGTGCCCACCTTGCCAACTCCTGATTCTTGCTCCATCCATCAACAACAACCTACCCTTTGAGTCCTGGAGAGCCCCGACAGCCCAAAAGGGACAGCTGTCTGCTAGGAGTGACCTAGACCAGTGACGGGGCAGAGAGAGGTCACTGTCACTGGCTGCAGGCCTGAGGGGCCTGGCTTCATGCTTTGGCATGTTCATGCCATGCTGGGAAGGCGGGAAGCAAATGTCATTCCTGGCAGAAAGGTGCTGGACACATCAGTGACAAGGAACTGCCTGTGGCTGGAGGGGAGAAATTGATTCATCTAAGTCATAAGCAAGATTTGCTTGCTCCCAGCCAGGGCTGGTTTTGAACGAGCTGGTGAAAAGAACATACAGAAGGGTACTTAGCTTTTTGCTAAGCTTGTTCCTAGTCACTAGTGCTCCTGAAATGTTATTTGTGAAACCTTAGTGATGAGAAGCTTCCCTGGGACTGTTGTGGGATTCCCACAGACAGATGATTTGATGCCAAAGTTAGCTGGTTGACTCAAAGCTTGGGTCAAGTCTGGGGGCAGAGATATGGTACAACTTAACCAGATTGGGCATTCAGAATTATTTGATCTGGGATTTTTTCCCCCCTTTCTCAACTCCTTTTAGTGGTTTCTGGAGGAAAAGCAGACAGGATCTGCATGAAATTTAACATGCCAGGTGTGCCCCAGTGAAAGCAGGTCCCTGACACCTCGTTATGTTATTAAAATGTCTTGCAACTTTACATTTTCCTGCTTATAAGACACTGCTTGACTCTTAGTGACTGCTAAACCATTCTCTTGGTGAGGTGGGAGCCAGAGAGGATGAAACAGAGGACAAGCAAGAAGCAGTACTCCTGTGCTGGCAGGATGGTGGGCCAAGAAAACTCTCACCTGTCAGCACTTTTGCAGGGCCTTTGGCCAGCCTCAGTTTCTGGAGCCAGCTCAGTGTGTCTCAGAGTGCAGGCCATAGGATGTGCTGGAGGGCTTAGAGGCAGTAGCACAGCCCTGGGCAGCAGCTCCCAGCACCTCAGTCCCTCCAGCAGTCGCTGCCTGCACTGCTAACAGCCTGGTGGGAGCACAAAGGTGTCCTCCTACGTGCTCTGACTCACTGGCAGCAGATCAGTTTCTCCAGGACGGAGAAGTTATTAAAAAAGGCTTTAATTACTGGCCACAAACATTTGTAGTATTCTTGTCTTGGAGCAACTGAGCTGCAGCCAAAGGGTGGAACCCAAAGGGATCAGTGCAACACTCAGGCCAGAGCAGGGTTTCTTAAACATAAGCTTATAGGCACACACCAGAAGTTTCTTTCTTGGCAGATGTAAGGTTTGAAAAATGTGGCAAGGAGAGCAGGATGTTCAGTCAGAACTTTAATAACAAACAGCTGTAATAAAGCCTGGGCTTCCTACAAGTCAAAATAAATTTTGCCACCAAGCTAAGTGGAGTCAGTGCTTCAGATCACATAGCTTGGAAATATCAGGGTGGAGAGGACCCACGTGGTGAATTTTCTCCTCCCACCTGAACTTTGTTTTTTCTTCCATCACCTTTTCTTCTTCTCCCATCATCATCGTGATGCCACTGCATCTTTTCATAGCAGCCGGCATTTCACAGCATGCACACAAAAACGTTTCTCCTGAGATGATTTGCACCTACTGCAAGTGGGAGAATTTCAAAGACTGCCTTCAGTGCTAGTTATTGGACTTCAGAGAACAAGCTCAGGAGACAAATGACCCATTGAAGTTCAGGGTCACTGGCACTTGACACTTTAGGTAAGAAGAGAAGCTAGGGCTCAGGTCAGGCCCTTGTTTAAACCTCTGGTTGGTCACTGAAATTGAACCCCGCAAAAATCACAGAAGATTCTTTCTTCCCCCAAGCTTTTATTTTTTTTCTTCATTCCCTTATTCATTTTGGAGACAAGCATTATAGGAAAACTACAGTAAGCTATTTTCAGGGCAGCTCTATGTTTTTTGATTTGTTGGCATCCCAGTCAAATCCTGACCTGCCAAGGGCATTAAGCCCTCTATCTTGATCCTGTATAAGGTCCAAGTTTCACAGCCATGTGCCCAGCCACCCTCTGGGTGAAGAACTCTTTTCTAATACCCAACCTAAACCTCCCCTGACACAACTTCAGGCCATTCCCTCAGGTCCTATCACAGATCACTACATTATGGCTTTGATCTCAGAGTAATATAAACATACTGACTCAAGTGGGTGATGGGCAAACTTGGACAGCAAAGCCCAGGGGTCTGTCTGTAAATAATGCCTATGAAGTTGGGTTTATATCTCAGGGACACGACTTACAAGCCCTTTGGGGGGATGCTGTTGCTGAGTGATCAGCAGGACTCTGCCTGCTGGGTGCTGCACCAGCACCTACAACCATGACCTCAAATGCTGTCCCAACCTCAGCAACTACCACTAAAGTCACCATTAAATCAATCAATCAATCTATTCTTCAGTAGGCAGCCACAGCATCTCTTCTACTCTGCCCTTACAAGTCTTCACTCATACATCAGACCTGCTGGCTCCTCATGCTGAGACAGTGCCCAGATGCTGTGGATTTGCCTTTAGTAGAGAGAACTTTTAAAAGCTGAGAGGGAGCTTAGACAAGATTGAAGCAAATTATGTGTTGGCCCGCTCCTAAATATAGTTGGAATACCACCCTCACTTGGCTGTGGAGTCTTCTCAAACCAAATTCTTCTTCAAATGCCTTTTTAGCTGTTGGAAATTTAGCTTGGGTATAAACCAAATTGTTTTTCCAAATACCTTTCTGGAAGAAGTAGATGTGGGCATACAGAAGAAAAGCTATCCTTGTAGCTGCTCATTTGATTCTCTTACACTTTGAGATCTTGCTGTATAGGATAAAAGGCAGGAAGTGAGACTATCCACTGGCCTCTGCTAGCACATTCCTTTTTGTGAGATGCTTTTACATTCTGTCCCCCATCCCCATCCATGGGGGAAGGGAAGGAACAGCTGTGCGGTGTTTAATTGACAGCTGGGGCTAAACCACAGCATACAGTTTTCAAATTGCTTCTGCAGTAATGATCCAGATACTGCTTTGGATTACCTGGAGATACTGGTGAGAGAGTGTGTGTGTTAGGTTTAAGTCTATTACAGTGGAGTACAAATAGATTTTAGTCTTTCCCAGATGTCATCCTATCCCCAATTGTCAGAAGAAATGATAAAGCAAGGATACTTCCCCAAACAGATTCACTTAAAGGCTTGGAAAAACAGCTGAAGCGTGTTGATTTTTTTTTTCTGATCTAAAAAATGCAGTTTCTAAATTCTGGATCAAATCATTCTTGGCTGTCTCTCAGGCAGATTCAAGATGCCCCAAACAATTCCAGTGACACTGAGGAAAGCAGAGTATTAAGGACAACACACAAAGCAGCACAAAAACCTTGACAGTTCTATTTAAAGTGACTTTATTAAAACATTGTTAATATAAAATGTGACCAAATACAATTTTTTTTTGGTAAGAATGTTTAATAAAAACATATTCAAGAAAGAAGGAGCATCAACTCTTGTCAAAGCACAGGAAAAACCTACCAGGATAAGTAAAAAGTTCTGCAGCATGTTCTACCAGCTGGTCCCAATGTGTATTAGGGTCGAGTTAGCCGATGGAAGAGACAGGCAGCCCAGGTTCTTCCCTAAGAAGCTTTAAGGTATTACCAGAGATTTGAAGTAACGCTCCTCAACAGCAGGAGACTTTGTTTTCAGATCTCCCCAAATCAGAGTAAGATTAGAATGTGCATCTTCATTTTGGTTTTACAAATTTTCAGCAGCTGAATGTACAGAAAATCAGACTCACTGGTAACTGTAAACCCCAGGATTAACATTTGTTAGTTTTAAAAGGAAGGTGCAAGTCAATACTAATCATACACCTAAAGAATTTGTGCTAAAGTTGTTCTAAGCTGTATTAATTCTGGATGCTTGCAGCAAATGCTACAAAAGAAAAAACAGCGGTGAAGTCCAGGATGGTAACAACAAATATTTTCTGAACTGCTGAATGCAGAGATAATATCCACGAATTACAGGAGTTTGTACATCTCAGGAAGAATGTAAAGAAGCTTTCAGAAGCCTATAAATAAGAATATGCTATGCAATGACTTCTACTCTGTGGCAATCTTAGCCTTTAGCTAAAGAACCTTTTAAGAAAACACTAGAAAAAGCGGAGGTTTTGGCCTTGGTGGTTCTTTTTTCTTTCCTTTTTTTTTTTTTTGGTGAGGTGTGGGGGCAAGAAAGAGGGGGATATGCTTACAGCATTTTCCTTGTCCAACAAGTAAATTTTAATGCTCTATCAACATACTCTGCTCGTTCAGAGCATGCAGCACACCAATTAGAGGTAAGGATTCTTCCAGGACATTGCAAACTCTTCCTGTAACAAGCAGAAAAAAATCCTGCCGCATCCAATTCTGCACATTTAACTGCCCCTGGCACTGAACCAAATGTCAAGTGCTAATCCATGAGAAGCCTAGCACAACTATGGCTCAGGAGATGGTGACCTTCTTACAGCCTTGGCTGGGACCCATTAGAGCCCTGTGTTTTGCCTTCTACCCCAAACAAATGCTATGGGACTATTGCTGAGGTAAAGGGAAAAGTCAAACCTTTGGCATTGGAGCAGACCAGTCACTGGCTGTGCGTAGGGGAATTAAGGCTTCAAGGTGAGGTAAACACAGTGAGAATCAGTGTGTAAATCATGCTGCATTTCAGAGACAACAGATCCAAACGACAGCTACTCTTGTTCTCTATATTTTAAACACCAAAAATCATTCAAAAGCAGAACTGGAGGCAAGACTGCCAAGGGCCACCTTGAGATGCCTCTCTGCACCTTAGGAATAAATGTAACCCAGATGTTGAACACTGAAGAGGATGTACCCACAAGGAGGAAAAAGCACCAAAGTTGATGAGTCCTTGAGACGATAAGCTGCTTAAAAAACAAAAAAGCCTCACGCTGCTATGACCTCCCATAAACATAGTGGTTTACTGACACAAAGGTAATCTACACTCCAGAAATTCTCAGTGCTGTAGTTCCAGCACTAGTGTTATGAAGAGTTATGCTCTAGTAACGAGGCAGTGAAATTGTGTTCCCTGAAGAATTCTCCAATTCATTAGGTGTTGTCCCATTCCCCTCTACCCACCTCCAAGTCTTCAATCCAAAGACCAGAAACACCATTT
Source organism: Ifrita kowaldi (assembly GCA_013398055.1). Taxonomy (NCBI): domain Eukaryota; kingdom Metazoa; phylum Chordata; class Aves; order Passeriformes; family Cinclosomatidae; genus Ifrita; species Ifrita kowaldi. The sequence continues at coordinate 110,011 of VZRS01000493.1, read as the reverse complement.
CCCCAGATCATTTTCCTAACACTCTGAAGTTATTTTAGCAGATTTGTAGGGTACAAACACAGTGCTTTTTTGGATCCATCATTTTGGCAATGCCTTTGCCTTCCTCAGAAGAAAAGTGTTTTCGGTAAGTGGTACAAAAGATACTTTCAAACTAAACAAAAGCTACAAATCAATGCAATTCTGGATGCTTGCTTTTCATACTGTTTTTGCTAGCTATCTGAAGTATGGAATGGTTTTCTTACTTGGAACCACTGCACGTGCAACACTATTTCTTACAAGCCATGCTAGCGAGCTTTCAACTGAAAACAGCAATCTGGTCCTGCAGGTTCCATTTCTAGGATACAGGGACTCTCAATTACATTTCTTTAACATGTGTACAGTAACCTCTCCCATCCTCTCAATACAGTAGCTACTAAAAATTTTAACAGATATTAAAAAAATATCCAAATGAAACCACACTTCTATCACTGTTTAAAAAACAAAAACGCATACAGTATTACAAAAGTTTATACAAAGGCAACATTTAAGAGTTTGAAAGTTACTTCTAGAAAAAGACACAAATGCTAGTAAATTAACATACAAGGAGAAAGGTATTCCACTCCTTCCCCAAAATTGGTTTGATCTGTTTTGAAGTATCTTTTACCAGTTGTCTAGAAAATCAAAGCCAGTCTTCAAGATAACATTGCTTGTACTAGTCTGGAAGGTAAAAAAAAAAGAAATAAGACATAGTTGTTAATTATGGTATTACAAACTCAGTGTTTCACTGCCTACCTACAAAATAAAGCTTAAAATGTTGCCTGCCAATATTTCAAGGTCTTCTCCATGCCCTAGGATACCTAAGTACCTACACCATAAAATGCTAGATATGACATGGAAAAATACTCACAGTGCCCAAAAAGGCAATTCCAGATAAAAATACAATTATTCTTGTGGTCTGCAGGCAAAATATTATTTTTTTTCCTCATGGAAAAAATTCGTAAAGATCAAATTTTTAGACTACAGTGGGAATTGCACAGAATGAAACAAACACAGAAGGCAAGCATCACTAATTCAACAGATTGTCTTTTGCAATTAGAGCCAGCTGTTTCCAGAAAACTACACAGATTAAACTTTGATGACAAGGTATTTACTATGCTATCAAGAACTGTTCAGGAAGAGTATTCAAGAGGCACAGCTGAGTCTCTGGATTCTCTTCCTAGAGCATGGCTTCCCAGAACAGGGAAGATAATCCAGAAAAGAAGAAAGGAAGAAAAATTCTTATCATACATAAAATTCTCTGCTACACTGTTCACATTTTGACATGGGAGGGTTGTTTCTCCACAGAGAGAAAAACCAGGCTTTTCAAACTATTTCAGTTATCTTGAAAACGTTCTCAAAGGAATTAAAACTGTTAATTTGTAAGAAAACATGATAAAGCCTTTAACTTTAAAATTAAAAGACTACTGTGTTCATGATCTGTAGTTAGACAGCTCAGGAAGCATTATCCCTCAGCTTCAGAAAATGACAACTAAACATGGGGCTTCAAACACCAGAGTGGCTTAAGTATTGTTCTCTCCTAACTGCTGCCACTTACTGCTCTTGCAACTAGTTACCTCACCCTGCATCTTTCTGACTTTTCATCATCTTGTTTGGAATTCAAACAATCACAGTTGGGACAATACAGCAGAGAAAGAGCTCTGTGATGTGCTGAAGGTGTACAGTAATGTGTCAGGCTACTGCCAAAGTGATGCCACAGATTTCAAACAGAACTGCACAGCTCTGCTAGAAGTACCACTCCTCTACTTCTCAGTTTTCAAGCTTTTGATCTCTTTCTTTTTTTTCCCTCACTGTATCATATCCTGCTGCTCCCTTTCTTTTCTCACAGATCAGCATCTGCTTTTTAAAATAGCTTCAATTGGCTATTGAGCTGCTTAAGGTTATTTTTTGTTGTTGGGTTGTTTGGGTTTTTTCATGAAAAAAAACATTGAGAAGGCTAATTCTGGAAGTTCATTCTATTTCTATTTTGGACTTCAAGAGAAAACACATTTGAAAGCAGCCCAGCTGCCTGGGACAAAGCACTGGGAAGTGGCTGTCAGGCTACTGCTTGGAACAGCTGAGAAACTAGTTCACCACTATGCTCTGTGTACCAATAAAGTATCCTAGACCCTAGTTCACCTACTTTTCAAGTTAAAAAGCTTATTATTTCCATTAAGTGTTTTGCCTTTTCAAAAAAACCCCCAAAACCCCACAACCTCTTTTATGAGATACAGCAATTTGCTAGACAGCTTGCTGTCAATTAGCTTGACTGTCAATTTACTTGGTGCCTTGTCAGCATTTCTGGTGTCACATTTAAATTATGCCTTTATCCTATGTTTTAAAAAGCACTTAATTGAAGTTAACATGTTAAACAGACTGTTACATAACAGGTTAAATAGACTTCTTCACATTTGAAAGATAAAAAGCCATCAAGCTTAGCTATGGCTTAGTGCTTTATGGAGTCCCTAAACTTCCAGAGTGGCCCTGTCAGACTTCAACGTGCTCTACAGTTTTTAAATATAAGGGCAGGGGGTATAGCAGTACTTACCTGTCCAGGCATTTGTGAATCTGTAAGTATAGTACCATCAGTATCTTCCTTGTTTGTCCTAGAAGATGCCAGATCCTGTGGTGGATCAGGAAGAAAGAAGTCATCTAGAGAACTAGTAGGGAGTTGAGTTGGTCGAGGTTTCTCCCATTCGAGAGATACAGAAGGTGGGCTGGGGGCGACAGACTTCTCTGGTTTGGTTATGCTGGGCTTCTCAGCTTTGGTCATCTCCTTGGGAGCAGACTCTTGTCTGTAAAAAGAGGGAAGGGGCTTCTCTCCTTTCTCCATGGACTTGATCTGGCTGGGGGTCAGGGACTGGAACTCAGACTTGTCTCCTTCAAACTTCGAGCGTTCTGCATTTATCTTCCAGAAAGATGACTCCTCTTCCTTTCTGGATGCTATCAACCCATCAGAGCCAGGGGTCTTACTGGCCTGAGAAGATTTAGGGACTTGGATGCTAGGTGCTGCTTTAGCAGGCTGCCTCTGTTCATTCTGGGCACCACCTTGCTCTTGTATGGAGAGAGATGCAACGCTGAACTCCATCTGACTCTGTTCAGGGACAGAAAAACAGTATTTCAAAGCCCTTCACATAGGTACAGTTTTGACTTTCTGACCCTGGTGCCTACAGATAACACCTCTACCCACTGCGAGACTGCTCTCAGACACCAGATACCACAGCAAAGCTAACTTATTTTCTCCATAACTGTCTGTCTTTGTAGTTTCATAAAAATAATGATTTTTGAAAGTCTGAACTGCAAGCAAACATAAAAGTCTCAGACCTGCTGCAGAGGAGTCAGAGAAAGCAATTGTATTGGAGTTACTCAGTGCCATCTAAGGTAGCAGTGCACAGCATGCACAGCACTGAAACATTAGAATAGCGGCACTAAAACATTACAACAGCTGCAGATGCATTTTGAAAGTCAGAGATGTTTTACATGAAAATTTTAAGCAAAAAAGGCTTTAGAGTGTAGTTCAAAAGGCAATCTTCCATTATAGTCTTTGAAATAGTTGGCTACAATTCCATCCATTTCCAAGATAAAGGATTAGATGTAATGGGTATATGTAAGTAAGTCATTCAATAATTCTAATGCCCCTCTGAAGGAAGAGAAACAACTCCAGCAGGGACAATTCTTCACCTATTCCAGAGCCTTGGTTTGTTTTCACTCGCAGTGCAGACAGCGGTACTCATTTCTGAGAGGTAACACTGTGCCAAGGAAGCAAGTGACCACAGTTAATGCACAAAAAGAATCTTCCAAGTCCAGTTCACAGAAAAGTGAACAGTACCTCAAAATGTTCATTTTACTTACCACCAGTAAAATGATTCTCAACTAGCTAGACACTCTTCAGGCTAATAAAAGTTAAGCCTTATTTTACTCTGAGAAACATGTAAGTGTAGGTGCCAGGAAAGAACAACCTAATGCCTAGACTTGTGCTTGTAAAAAGGAAAAAATAATGCAAGGGAAAAAAAATTACATTCACTGTTAAAGCTATGCTGTTGTCACCATGGGCCTGATTGGGTTTGAAAAAACTCAGAGGACTTGTAGCTTTTGCTACAAATGGTAAAAAGATACTTTGGAAGTTCATTACAAATTTGTGATGTTTTCATTCTACTTCATTGCCCAGCCTTTCCTGAATAAAACTGCAATAGCATCTATGGGCTTCAGTCTGAAACAAGTCCTAGTTGCATATCATTTTCACTTCAGTGTTTGATCTTGAGTCCTTCGTTATTGTGCATGTTAAGTTCAAAGGGACTCCAGATCTAGCAGGACCCACGTGCCTCGTAGTTAATATTCAGAAACTTCTCATCAAAGAACAACTGTTAACCCAGCAACTGATTATTTATAAAACAATTTTTTTTAAACACTCAGCAGCTGACTACACATAATTTGATTCGTGGACTTAGATCTGACCTTTCCAAAGAATTAGATGCATCATTTTTCCAAGGTTGTAGGCAAGAAAGCACCAAGCTCCGTGTTTTCCTGAAGGATATACTGTGCTATCAAAAGATCCAGAACGTAAACACACTGCAAGTAATTATAGCTCAGCTAAAATAAGGGGAGCACAAGGATACCCTCAAGTTTTACCAAACAACTCAACACCCCACTCTGCCTACAAAAAACTACAAGGAAAAACCTTAGTGCTCTGATTTATTTTTTTTAAACAAGTCATGACGTAAAATTAAAAACAGGACATTTATCCGTAGATAAATTTTGTATAAACAAACCATAGATGCAATGGTGTTGAGGATTATTTACAGTGACTGCCATTCCCTATATTAAAATATAGGGATTTATTTCCCTAAGCTCATTTGGCAGTACTACTGAATAGTGATTTACCACCCTGAAGTTAAGATGCTTTAAGACTTTAGAACTGATAAAATCCCAGCTTAAAAAACCCACAACACAATATAAAATAGACCTGCAATTCCCCAGTAGCCAAGAGAAAAAAATAAAAGACAGATTTAAAAAAAAAGACAGGCCAAAAAAAAAAAAAATCCATCTTGGAAGACTCAAGTCATGTAAAACTTGTCATGTAGGAATTAAAACAGTGCTACTTTTTGTCCTTCAGCAGTCTGCTGTCTTCTGAATAGCCTGTCCCAGGGCTAACACTAGGGATGACAGTAGCTAAAGGCCACCACAGCAGCAGTCACTTTCAGTAGAGTGACTCCTTCACTCCCCAGCCCAAAGGAGATAGAAGATCAGTGACCAGAGTGCACAGCGGCCATCACAGCCCCCAGGTCCACCAGGACAGTGTTGGAAATAAAATCCAGGAAAAACACCAATGGAAGGGAAGCACGTTAGAACAAAAATTGTCCGTTAGAACCAAAATTAGAAAAAGTAAACCAACGAGATGGCTCTGCATTTCAACAGCAGCCAGACAGACAAGCAAAGCCAGGCCTTCTGAGAAGTTCTTAGGCTGGGGAGCTAAAGCCACTGACTGTGGTGATATTTTATCTTCTTTTTTATGGGTCAAAATATCAACTCAGAGATGTGGTTTGGAAGTGGCACATTGCTCCTAGTGTAGAGAAGAGCATGGCATTGCAGCAGCACTTGAGGCAGTTGTACCTTTCCAGCCTGCTCGTGGATGCACGCTCTGGAGAGGATGTCCTCTTTGCCCTTTTGTACAGAGACCACGGGGTGTACCCATTTCAGAAGACAGGACCACCTGACATTTGAGACTGCGTATTTGTGTCACTGTATGCTTTGGAGATCAAACAGTTCATAGCCTGACACGGAATATTCCCAATGAAAATACTTCTTCAGGAGTTTTCGTTCTCCCACAAGGAAGGCAAAGAAGACAAGACTACCCCGACAGGTTCTGAAAGCACTGTGTCTCAGCGTGATGTAAATACAGCTCCGAGAGGTCAGACAGATAATTCTGCTTCTAGCATTTAACTCCAGAAGCCAGGAACTTCTGTGGACCAGTCACAAGCTATTCTGTTTTCCCTGAAATATCTAATGCTTCTATTTGACTTTTGAGGTTATTCAACACATTTAAACCCCTAAGAAATGTAGCTGACGAAAGAAAATGATTAATAGGCAATATCTTTCCAGTCAAAAAACTGGCAATGAAACACCCTCCCCCGCAAGGAAAAAACAAACCAAACAACACAGCAGCAGCCTAAGTAGGAAGATAATTTCACAGAGAGGGAAAAGGCCCATGTGTGAAACACCCTATGCTGACATCTAAGTAATGAGTAGTACTGTACACTCTAGTGACTCACTAGACACTACAAATGCGATTTTAATTAGAGTTCTGCTCTCAATTTCTTACATCAGATTGCAAATTGGCAATTGGTTGTGTCAGCAGGAGAAGGAAGGAAACGATATTTAAAAGACAGCAACCTCCCCCTCCTCCCAAAAAAATGTCCTTTTCCTTTAGGTTTGCCAGCCATGAGAATATCTTGATGCACATCTCTCCTGGCCCCAGCCAAACTTAGGGTGGCAGCTCACCTGTAAAGGTTTGCCTTCCCCAGGCTGGGGCAGAGTTGCTGTGAGCTGCACTTGCACATGCAGCACTCAGCAGCAGAACAGCACTTGTGGCACTCTACCAGCTGCCACCTCGGGGAGGCAAACACTGAACAGTGGGGTGTGATTTCATGGTCAAAAGTGAATTGTCTTTTAGGCACAGTTTGGGATTCTAGAGAGAGGGTTTCGGTCCCCCGCTGCTTTCATTGATTCTGCATTACTTTACATGAGCTGCAGTTTCTGTAGGTGTAATTCCCCATCTGAGGAATAAAATAAAAATATTTTCTTTTTCCTACCATCTGTCCAAATGATATTTCTGGGAATTGTTCAGCCCAGAAAGTCTCAAGAGTTTACAGACAGACTAGTACAGTCCCAACTGTAATTTCTAGAAATTACTGGAATTCAAATAAAAGCTATTAACAGCAGTAGTATTTTCAAGACATTGCATGAGCAAGTCTTTCTCAACACATTAAGAGAGAGGGGGCAGAGAGTGCACGTGAAAGCATGCACAAAGTAGTATTTTGAGGTAGAGCAAACCGAGGAGTCTGTGTTCTTTTCAGTCTTCTCCCTCTGGTCCCAAACCACTGCAAGGGTTCAAATAAAGGATGCCCTGTCTTGATCATTTTTCTGTATCATAAATATAAATAATATTATAAATTGCAGGTTTGAGCAGGTTACATGTCCATCTTTCCTTAAAAAGATCATACGAAGGTATTTAGAAATGATGTTTACTGGATTAAAAAATTTAGACCAAACTTCAGTCTCAAGGCAGCAATAATCCACTGAATTGTAATAGTGGCTGTACATACTCATGGGAAACAATGTTTGCTGAAAGAGAGGCACCAGACACTGAGAATGCCACGATTTAGTATTACTGTAGGAAGTAAGATCTCAGTTTGCAAGTATATTTTAAAAACAAGATGACCACAAAGAACCCAGGAACTTTTAAAGCATCTTATTCACTCATCAGGAATGTGTAGTATTTTACTGAACAGTCACGCAAATACAGCCAAAACAAATTGTTTTGCTTGGCAGGCTGAAAAATCCAAATTGTTGAGACAAAGACTACAGAAACACTGTCAAAAGCAACTTGTTTTAAGCACAGCCTGATAAATGCAGAGGTAAGAAAGCCAACTTTAAAAGATTTAGAAGATGACTTTGCTTTGCTGAATGGACAAAACCAAAATAAATACAGGGCCCAAAGCAGCTGCAGTTTTTGCTTTGTTTCCTGTGCACACCGTGGGTGTTTTCAGGATCTTTTCAGAGTCAGGAAGAAATCCTTAGGTCAGCAGAGGCAAATTGCAAGGGCAAGAAATAGAGCAAAGCACTCAAAAACCAATCTAAGTAATTTTAGTCCATACAGAAAGACAAAGACAAAGTTATATAGCATGGAGCTTTGGAGGAAATTCCATTATATACTCTGGTGATATGAACTCAATCCAGTCTGCCACTGTTCCTGGCTAGCTTGGGCAAACTCATACTGACAATGCCTGGTTTTATGCTCAAAACCAGCAAAGATTCATGCAGGTAACTGAATCCTTACACTTGGCCATACAGAATAAAACAAACCCTGAACACAGCTTTTATTACCACAAGTTGCGTTTGGTGGGGGTTTTTTTGCTCAAGAACTAATAGTCAACAGAAGTTTTACAGCACTGTGTTTTAAACTTTTGTAGTCTAAATCAAAAAGGGAAGGCTAATCTCAAAAGCTCAGGGATCACTCTCCTTCCAAGGAAGCACTGCCATTTATGCCAGCTTGGTAAAAATAATCACACCAAATCAGAGTTCGTAACAAACAATTACAATATCATACTGCTAAGGAAGGAAGGAAAATGTTCTCTTCTGCCACCGTTTTCCTATTTAAAACAAAACAAAACACCAACTAGTACTCATACAAAGAAGGATAATGAAGAGTGCCTCAATTTTAGATAAAGGAAACGCTTTGTAAACCATGTTTATTGTAAGTGGAACATAATTTTTTTCTTCCTAAATCATTGCTGGGATTAGATAATTTCTGTACCAATATAATTAGGGAATTCAGACAGGGAGGCAGCAACCAGATTATTGAAGGGATTGAAGCTTATCATATCCTCATTTTGCTTTTTTTTTGCTTTGTTTATTTTAAACACACCTCAAAGACTTCTTTTTGCAATAAATACCTGAGGACCTGTTGAAAACAGAAAAGATCTGGCACCTATTCTACCTGTATCAAGAAAAATAAACCTTTAGATAGGCATGTGTCAATTTCAAGCATCTGGAATAAAACCTATTTTCATTAATACCATGAATTAGAAGTAGATTGCAATTTATTCCCACGTTGCTCAGTGCACTCCGTGTGTTAACTGAGGTGGCAGACTGAAATTTTTTCTGCCCACTACTACATTAATTTAAAAATACCCCAAATCTAAAACCCATAAAGTTCTGAGTTCAGGAGGAGTTGCAGCGAAGTTCTACTTCCAAGCTCAGGCGTGATTCTTGTTTTCCATTTATATCTTGAGGTCCGTGCTGAGTTTCACTGAATTTTTACTTCAAACAAACCAAGAAACCTCAAAGGCTAAACTCAGCCAAAATGTCATCTTTCATCTCACGTAAACCTGAACCCATAAATAGAATGCCCTGAATTCATAAACTTGGCTAGAGCTCCAGTTAAAAATGTAACCCACATTTCAAGACATGTTATGTCCATGAGGGCTCCACCCATGAACCAAATCACTCCCTCCAATTCAAACTTTAGCTTTAAAATGTCAGCCCATTTGCAGTGCCAAGAGAACTCACTGCTTCTCAAGTTTTCCTTCTGAGAAGTGTTATCGTTATCTACTAAAAATATTATTTTAAATGCTGTCTAACAGCTAACTTGGCAATTTACATAGTATTTCTACTTTACTTGCCTTGTTTGAGGATTTAAAAATAAAAAGGTGAGACAAGAAACACTCATCTAACAGCTAAAAATAGTAGAGATATTCATGCAAGTGTTTGTTGTGATATGAATGACTGCAGCCATATCTCACATTTCTGTTTAAAATGAGAATACAGAAAGTTTACTTGTGACACAAGTGAAGTTATCAAGCCCTTCAACAATGTTCTGCACAAAATGACAGCAATTCAGTACACTGTTCTCTGGGTAAGTTTGACTGCCATGGAAGTAGGGAATCCACTGCACTAGCTACAGAGAGAAAAATTTGTCCATACCTTATCAACTAGAATCCCCATTGGCATCACTGTCACAGCTGACAGGCTTCAGCTTGGGAGAATACATGTCCTCCCCTCTTCTCTACACTTCTCACTACCCTCTCAGTTTCCCTCATGTTAGTTATAGAATATACTCATTTTGCTGCTTTATTTTTCTGAGTCTCAGTGTTTAAAAAAAAAAAAAAACCTATAGGTTTTACTGATTTATTTATCTGCTTTCTTCTGCTCTGCAAAAGCCACACCCCCTTCGTTGGGGAGCCAGGGCACATTCATGCACGTTCAGGCAATAACATGCTAAAAACCCAAACCCAACCAAAAACTCTGCATTAAATGGAGATCAGGGAGAAGAATATTGTGGAAAGAATAACCCATCATGGGTAGAGATCATGGAATGGAAAGAGCCTGACAACCTTAAGTAACAGTGGGAACAGATCTGGCTCACAGGACATTGAACATGCATTACAACACATCAACCTTCTCAAACAGCTCATTCAGGTTTCCTCACATGGGACCACTTGAGTAAGGCTACCCTCAGCTGGTACCTCATTAAAAAACTGCCTTCCAATGTTATCTCATAAAAGTGCTGGTTAGGGAAGATCAAAGAGTAAGCACAAAGCAAGATCTCCACTTTAGAAAAGGAAGACTCTGCAGTGGAAGGATTTGGTTGAAAGATTGATACAATATAAGGCATTGGGAAAAGGAAGAACCCACAGGAACCAACCAACCAACCCACATCCCGTAAAGCCAGACAAAATGGATTCTCTAGACTTTTCCTAAAGGAAAAGGTCATGCAACTTTTCAGCCTACAGCTGTGGCACAGCTTTTATTTCTGAGCAGCAAGGAGGGAGAGGGGAAAGAGGGAAACACAGCTTGATCAGCCATGACAATTACTTCTAAAGCAACCTCCCCCCCTCCTCCCTTCTCTTCAGTGACCACATGAGTGTTCCCATATCATTCTGTGTTCCTTGATTCATTGCAGGATGAAACTAGAGCATTTATCCACTTTGGTCCCTCATTTTGAGACACCAGGAGGACAGCAGAAATATCCTTAATCAGCAAGTGATAAACCACAAGCTGAGTTTAAAAACACTTCAGTGGACATGCAAGCATTAAAAAGAAAAGAGGACTATCAATTAAAGGGAAAATCCATTCAAGTGCAGATGTATCTCATCATGGATCACTAGTCAGTGCATTACATGAAGCATTATCTCTAGGAAGTTCAAGTATTCAGAACTAACAAAATCTTATCAAGACAGACCTTAAAAATACGATTACAGCTGCCACATTTCCAACCCTGAGGTTTTGGGTTTGGACAGATAAGGGAGGGAGAGACAACACTGCTGTCTCCAACATATTATTTATTTCACCTTACTGTCAATGAGGTCAACACTTTTCTCACAATTTTTCCTTTCTTGGCAGCTTCACCCAAGTAAGTTCCACATTAAAAACCTCTTCAATATTATACTAAAAGCCAGCAGCTGCTTCTTCCAAGGGTCCTGAAAAACAGGAGGGCTTGCCTGAGCAACCAGGCTTCCACTGCAGGAAATCCTCCACTGGTTCCTGAACCATCACAGCTTTTAAGGGACTTTTAAGGCAAGTGAAGGTTGGCACTGGTTTCTCTTAAACCACAGCACTGCAGGTGGCCAGGACCCAGGAGTCACATCAAGTTATAGGTTAATCAGCTTCTGCAAAGCACAGATGGGGTGCAGCTACAGGCAGTGACCTTGAGCTGGGAGGGCTAAGTCTCGGGTCAACTGGATTAATTTAGTATTCACTGGCATTTCCAAATAATTACTCTGCATTAGGCTAAGATTATATTCATAAGGTCGTACATGATTATCTACATAGTTCAAGGGCAAAGAAAAATAAAAAGAAAGAAATAGGGAACAGGGCAGTAGCAGCTTTCTCTGGTAGATAAAAGCAGAAAAAGGTCTGAAATATGTGATTAAATTAACACGCCTGCCATACCCAGTTGAGAAAGACAATGAGCCATGATTTTGCTCCCAGAATTTCTTCAACAAGAAGAACTAAACTTGATTTCCCACCACACATATGGCACAACTACGTTTCCTCACACTGCAGGTTCAGAAAGATGGACGACTCTGGCTCTGTGTTAGCCATATGAGAATCCCATCATAAATAATGCTTTAACAAAATACCAGAGGGAAAGTGAGGTAAAGAAACCTCAAACCAACCCACCACAGAAAAATGTGTTATTTTTTTAAGGAGCCTTTTGGAGAGGAAATAACATCATGCTTCTAGCATAGCCCCAGGTTAAGAAGTTTCACTACATTTGTCCTGAGACAACATTCTAGTTCATAATAAAAAGATGAAGTACTAGACAGGCTTTCAGAAAGAATCCAGTGAAGTTACTAGATACCTGCACCTTTCTCACACCATCTTCTAGCTACTTTACTCCTGACTTCAAAAGTGAAATGCAGCTATTTTTACAGAGTATCTGAGACACTGGTCTTACTAAACATGGAAAGCTGATTAAAAAGTTTGCAAAAAAAAAATCAAATAATGAATTGGTTTTATACCTGCACTCCAAGCCAGAACATTAGTTTTTGAAGTACAGGTTGTGTTTCTGCTGATGTAAATCGAAGTATACCAGTCCTGTTTCATTTCCAGGATGGTCACTTTGTACAGCTTTCATAGAATAGAGGTGACATTAATCTATCAAGTACCAAAATGAACACAATAAATGCAGAAGGAACAGTATAAAATGACAAACCAACATTTAAAAAAAATTGCTGTTTATTTACCTTCGTTTCCCAGGAGAACGGAGCTGAGTGTTCATCTTGCCAAGTTATGTCCTGAAATAAAATTCAAGAATGACTAAAAATCAGAAGAGCAGCTTCATCTTCTCAGAAGCATCATGCTGATGATGTTATGTTACACTGCTGGAACTACAACAATCACCGCTACAGAACTGACTAAAAACTGAAAGCCCTACTTAAAGATGGCACTGATTACATTTTAAGACTGACTGAAAGCAAGCTCTCTGAGGGGAAGTTTATCAATACTATACCAATTTAATCTACAAAATATACGAAGGTTTAACCTGGTATAAATCTCCTGAAATGATTTCTCCACAAATAGCTTTAAAATGTATTATATTTCCAGTTTTCTACTAGGCATTTCTTTGGTAGCCACTAGCAACACACAGGGACAGAAACAACAAAAGGAGAAGGGGCCTCAGGGAAATAAAGTCCCATTTCCTCCCTTTGGCAGACCAAAGAGCACGTGCACAACCAGGCAGTCATGGGGCAGTGCAACAGCTGCGTGGCCATCGGGCCAAGCCACAGCTGGATCCAGCCCCAACAGGACACATCATCACGCCACGTCAGTGACGGCCGCTCTGAAATACGCGCTCAGTGCTGTTGAAGGAGCCACACGGCCTCCACAGCACAAAATCCCCATCTGAAATCCATTCTTTTAAGAAGGTGCATTTCTGAAAATAATCCCAAACTGAGAAATTTAAACAATCTCTTCATACATGGCATGCCCTCCAGAAATACATATGACCCGCACTGAAAAAGAAAGGGTGAAATATAATTTAGAAAATGGTGGTTGTTCATATTTGTTGAAGAATTACAACAAAATGATTGCATTTCTGTTCTTAGTCGTGGCTGGGACTCATTGGTTCATTGGATGGTCCCACGGGTAGAGGGTAGTGAGCTGCACCCTCCATACTGAACACACCACTGCTTGTGGACACCGCAGCACACCAGGGAAGGAACAGGAGTCGAACACCGCATGGAAAGGAAAAGGCCAGGAGTAACCACGCAGGACCTTCCCACTCCTGCTGTTCAGGGAGTAACAGAACTCGACCATGTTCTAACACAACACAGGAACCCCACATTTCACTATGGCTGCTCTTTCCTTCTTATTTCTGATCTCTGCCTTTCTAGGAATATATTTCTCAGACGTCTGATAACATTCTCCTGATCTGCCATGTCGTATTTCACCGTAGGCAGATTTTTATGGCCAAGAGCTATGAGATCATGATTAGAAAGTGTCTAAAACCATCTCCTGAACATAAAAACATGTCATACTCCAACTATTACTCATCTGTGAAATAAGGGTTTCTAGCAGCAAGGTATTTGTGGTATACATGAGGGTGATCCCATGCTCTTAAAAAGAACTGGGCTGATAGAGCTCATCTAAGAGGAAAGGCCTGGGCTCTGCTCGATCACATATTGTGGCCAAAAGGAAATTTGGTACAGGAATTTTTGCCTAGAACACAAATTTAATACCAAGTTCTCTCAATCCAGGAAACAGATACTCAGATATATTAACATTTAAAGGAACAGAGGGAGTAAAAGTCTGCTTTTCAGTATCTATCAGCATTTGCACTGTGGTGTGCTGCTGTCTGCATGGGGATGCTACACCACTCAATGTGTGATGCCTCACAGCAGGTACGTCTAATTATTTCCGACTCCTTCTAGGACAATATCCTTTGCCTCTGAAATGGAGTTGGCACTTCATTTCTGAAGCAAGCATGAGACGGGAATCATGGCCCAGAAGGGAAGAGAGATGGGAGAACCTAACCATTGGAGTGAGTCTCACCCACAAGGCAGGACCATAACACTTCTGTCTGCATGGGGTCTGCACAAATCAGGGCTTGACTTCAACCACAGCAGTAAAGGACAGAAGTGAAGTCCAGAGAACACTGTTAACACTCCTACGTGCAGTCACAGCACCTTAAAGCTCCAGATGTGTAGGCACAGCTGTCAGAGGGTTTTATCTAAGGAGTTTAAAGGAAGCTCTGTCTTCTTGCCATTTGCAGGACAAGCAAACCAGCTGGGGACCAGTTTTAAACTCGGCAGTGAGCCAAGCTCATCCTCATCCTGGATCCAAGACATCCAGTTCTTTATTTTGCTGTATCTGAGGCAAGAGAAGACAGCACCGGGAGCGACACCTCTTCACCCAATGCTCCCTGCACACCCTCAACTCAATGACACCACTGCTGTGAGCGAGCCCTGATGACAAAAGGCTGACCACGGAGAGATAAAAAAGCAGCATGGGCAAGGCAGACTGAAGGTATGAAGCTGTCATGCAGCAGGATACATTACTCCCTGCAGGACAGAGCAAGTCAGCCTCCCACTTCACAGAATCTGATGTCTTCTCAACCATCATTACCCTTGATGGCACTGCAACTTGTAACCCCAACCTCCAGCACAGGCAAGCAAAAAGTTCCTGCGATTAATTAATTTTGGTAACACTTGTTAAAAGTTCTGGTCAGAGACAGAATCTAAGAAAGTTTCATAGATTATATAAGATGGAAGTAGCAGACACTTGTTAAGCAGCAGTTCCCTAGAAGAAAAGGATCTTTTTTTTTTTTTTTTTTAATTTAAAAGGATGGCTCACTGTATCTTAGGCTGCACAGCCCAGCACCCCTCAGAGCCAGTAACTCTGAGGAGCTCTGTCCACACCCAAAAGATCTTCTATTGGGTATAGCAAAGAATAAAATTGGGTAAGACATGGTTGGAGGATACAAACCTTCAAGCAATTGATGTCTGTGGTTATTTGAAGAGTACTTGAGGCTAGGATGAAGGAGACAGTTGACAACTTCCGTCCATTGTCAGGGAAGGGAAGGAAATTTGCGGCCTCCACTTCTTGTGCCCTCACACAGAGGACGTGCAGAGGACCAAGTGAGAAGATAGGATACTATTCAACTGTGTTGTTCTATCTAAACTCCTGATTCATGTTTATCATCGACAAAATATCAGAAGTAACTTTGATTTTTTGTAGAATAAATAAGTTCTTACACGCCTGAAGAAACTGGGAGCAAAAGAATCAAGTATTTCAATAATAACAAAAGTGAATTATGAATGGAAATATTAGAGAAAAAGGCCTCAAGGCTATTTATCATCAACATAGATTAGAAAAAATCCATATCTGATCATCTTTTGTTTTCAGCACACAACAATGCCTTCTTCCAGAAAGAAGACAAATAAATAAACTTTTGTTCACCAGGGTTAAAAAAAGAACCTATTTGTAAGAAATGGGGCCTCATGCAACATATTTCAAAGCTGAAAAAGACAAGTGAGAAAGAGAGGCAAAAATCTGGTCATACACTTGACTTCAACAACCAGCTGCAAAATATATAAAAAAGAATGACAAATTACATTTGCTATATGTAGGCAGCTTGCTGCAAAACAACATCTGAATTTCAAAATGGGAGACACTGGTAGAAACGTGCCTGTGTATCTGCCATGAGCATTGTTCAGGACAGCTGACAGTAGCTGGGCAAGACACAAACCCACCAATAAATGCATCTCAGAAGTGTTATTAGAATAGGACTTGCTGGTTATTGAGGTTTTACTGCACTTAAAAGCTGCCTTTCATTTCTGGGTGTTTGCCACTACAGCAGGCAAAGGGTGGTAGCCTCTCACATACTGCTGGTTTTCCACCTATTCCCCTCATGGTTTATGTCATATTTCAAAAACAACCCATCTCTATTACATTAATGTTCAATCTCAGCTTGTATTTCCAGATTTCTCTCTGCTCAGTTAACCTTCATTTCTACCACTATGGGCCTTAGAATGAAGAAATTATAAATGGAGAAATGCCAGCAATTGGAGGCTTGTTGGAAAGAGGAAGCTCTGTTGCAGCATCCAAAAGCCCTAGGTCAGGAGGCCTGGGCTGTCTAGACACAGAAAATTATGGTGAAGCAACAAACAGTCTACTGGTGCTGGGCTCATGTGCAATGACAGCAAGGCAATCTTCAGTAAACAGGACAAAACTTATTTCATGGGGGTGTGAAATGACCCTGTTAGCCCAATTCTCTTTCAAAACCGTGTTCACAGTGCCTGCAGAGCTTCTGCTATTAACTCCATGCCTGGTGATGCTGCAATGAGGGTAAGACGGAAGAGAAGGAGTGGCGGCACTCAGCTGACTCTAGGCATTTGCTAAGAGTCACACATGGTGCTGCAGTGCTCCAGCATTATAAAATGACTGGATCATGGCTACAGGACGCCACGGTCCTGTTACTGCACATCTATTTTCTGTAACACCCTTCCCACACAGCCAACATACTCAAAGGTGCTTTGAAAATGTAAGCGATGTTTATAGTTTGAGAACTTAAGAGTCCTGCGCTATGAGTTCAGGAGATAAATCGGTGTTACAAGAGATATATGGGAAATGGTGGGGGCAAGAAAGAAGGAAGCAACTGTCCAGAGATACAAGACCACTACATATATCCTCTGGACCACCTTAACATAATGGTCAAATGCATGAAAATGGGACTGAAATAGTGAGAGGTTTGGACCAGTAAATCAGTATCTTCAGTATTCATCCTTGGTTTCCTTTCTACCAAGTCCTCCAAAGAACATGAGGTTAAAGAGATCAAATTTCCGTGCTTAAGCAAGCACAGGTAGATCACTACAGATTTCAACATCAGTTAACAGGGAAGATGAGCCGTGGCTGGAAACATGAAACTTTTGGAGCAGGTATATCAGCAAGAACATCATCGGACCAAAACACTCTCACTGAAAGCGCTGCAACATCCACAAGTGATTCTGAGATGTGCAGGCTACTCTCCGTTTCCCTGCCTTAGGATACCACACATCAATAGACAGGGAGAGCAGCCAGGACCCATCCAATTGCCCGGAGTGAGGGCTGGGTGACCACGGTGCGTGCAGCAGCTGAGTCTCACAAAGCCAGCAGGGGCACAGCTCCCTGAGCCGGCTGACCAGGAGACACCGAGATAACAGAGTGCTGCAGGCCAAGCGTCTGCAAGCCCGGAAAGTTGAACCGAACTGGCAAGAAATCGGCAGCAGTGGCTCTGCAAGAGCAAGACAAGGAGCAGCAATTTGACAGCCAGGGCAAATGTCCAACAATCAGGTCGAATGCCAGCAAGGGAGCCAGGGGAGAGGAAGCTATCAGATGAAGAGCCAGGAAAGGCTCCAAGGCTCAACAGTACAGCTGGAAGAACTAAAATGAAAATGGAGAACGCCAAAATGAGTGGAATCTCTTTTCTTCAGAGGAATAATTTATATTAACATCTGTTTAGATGTCAAAGAGGAAGTCAGTTGAGGCAGATGCTTCCAAAATGAAACATTTTGTATCAAGTATTTGGATGAACCATGCCTTCTTTGGTTAATGGCTACAGAAATGCCAACATTATGCATATTGTAACTGTATTTGGGGAGAAAAGGCAAAAGAACAATTTGCCCAGTTTCAGATGGACTCTAGCTGCTTTGTCAGGCAGGAAATTATTATTTCCATACAGTGCAGCACAACAGCCTACAACATGCTTGCTTTCCTTCCAGATCCACATAATTCAAAGCAGAAAGCATGTCAGAACTCTCAGAGACTGGGAAAACTCAACATATTTATTTTCCACACTCACTAACCTAAATTCTTTCACATCTAACTTCAGATTTAAGCTTCTTTTCAAAGGTTGTTTGCACAACCAAATCTGTTGTCTTGTGTCCTTCTACACCTCTTTTTCACCATTACTATCAAACATTTATCTAGAATTTTGGGTATCATGAACTAGACAAAACTGAGCTACATCCTATGCTCTCTAGCTTTAGATACGATGTGTGTGCAGCACAGCATCACACCTTCCTGACAGGGGAAACACAGGCAGCAGTCTGTCTCCTGGCACAAAGCTAGTCTGGAACCACGATGCCCAATATCAGTGGGCCCCGTATGCGTCTTAGAAATCCCATTGCAAGGGATATTGGAGAGGAGGCTAGAAGTAGCATTGCTCTTCTTAAATTGGATTGATGATTCCAAATGCAGAAGGAGATAATTTTTTTTTTCTGGTAGAAGCCACTCAACTTAATTAACAATAGGACACTTAAAGTTATTATAGGGACATAGTGAAAGAAACCAGCTCTGTAATCATACGAGAATAAAATAATAGAATAGAAATGTAAAAGAATAGAAAAAAAAGGGAATCAATATACAGAATAAAAGATACAGCATCTGAAGAGTACTGTCACGTCTCTTCAGGGATTGTTAGACCTTCCTCTTCAGGGGCTCACACTCGGTAACATGACCCACTGCTCCAGACCGGGTACTCGTATACTACGGATTTCCAGGAGGGCTGCCACGCTTCACCATTAGATAGATGGCCCTCAGAAGGTTCAAAATCCATACTTTCTGCCATCTATCTTTCCACACCCTTGTTTTTCCTGGCATGTGACATGGAACAGGCTGCATTTTTTTAAGGTGTCAAACATGCCAAGAGCTGGAATGTTTTCAGTGTTGTATTTTTAACCGTGTCTAAAACTAGAAACGAAAAGGAAGAGATTTAATTCAGTGTAAACATTCCCTACAGCCCATTTTC
Organism: Ifrita kowaldi; assembly: GCA_013398055.1. Taxonomy (NCBI): domain Eukaryota; kingdom Metazoa; phylum Chordata; class Aves; order Passeriformes; family Cinclosomatidae; genus Ifrita; species Ifrita kowaldi. The sequence goes on along the minus strand of VZRS01000493.1, from coordinate 90,987 downwards.
AGCAAGGGACTACGTCCAGCGCCAGCCATGGTCATGCTCCGCCGTCGGGGGAGCTGAGACCGTCCTCTTCTCCAAGTCTCCTTTCCGCAAAATCCACTTCAGCGCTATCGCTGCTGGCGCCTTCCCTGCTTTTACGGTGTGACCCAGTGCCTCTCGCGCGGTGAACATCCCGCCCTCCCGCACAGCCAAGGAGCGGGGAAAGGAACAAAGCTTATCACCGCGGCAACTCGCCCCGCCGCCGACGGCGCGGAACGCCCGCGANTGCGCTCCCCGCCCCTCGCACGCCCAGCCTGCGGCGGCCCCTGCCCGCCTCCCCCGCGGCACCGCCCGCCGCTCCCGGCCGGGGGAGCCGGCCTTTCTCCCGCGGCCTCGGGCCGGCGAGGGACGGAGGGAGGCGGGGACGCCGCCTCCCGGGCTTGCTTCGGTCTCGGTACCGTCGACAGCGTGGGGCTGACCGGGCCCCGCGGCCCTTAAGTGCTCCTGCCCGTAGCGCTCGTGTGCCACAGCCCTTGCCCTTCTTTCCCGAGGAGGGAAGCTACAGTAGTCCCACGCTGCCGGGACCAGGAGCACCAGGAAAGGACTTGCCTTAACTGTCAGAGGAGCACCGTGCCCAAGAACCTGCCTTTCCTAACTCCTAAATAAGTCGGACGTGTTTCTTAACACGATAGAAGGTCCAGCAGCTGCTGTCAGAAGAGACAGGATGCCTGGCACAGGCTATTTTGTCCAACTCAACCAGTTAGGGCACAAGATGCTCCGAGGCTTCTGTATTAATTTGACAGTAAAGCTGCAGCCTAAGTGTAACAAGTCTATGCAGTAGGCATTAGTTATATTGGTAAAAGACATTTCCTACAGGCTGAAATGATCAAGCTTTCTGGTCTCTTCCTTTGCTGTACAGATGCTCTTTTCCTGGAACAAGTCCTTATTTTGGCAAAGGATTCACCGAGGTCCTACACACAAACTCCCAAAAGAGTCTCCTGGGGTGAGGGAAGTATAGCTCCTTTCCACTAAAAAAAAAAAAGCAAGCTTCCCTAAGATAGGCAAATATGTCAGAAGATTTATGTGAGACTAAAGCTACTTTGACTTTTGGCCTAGGTAGTTGCAGGGGAATTTTTATTATCTTCAAAATATATTACAAAGTAGCACAAATATTGAGGTTCAGATTAATGATTTTTCATTGCTTAGCCTATTTTTTTCCCCTCATTCTGCTTTCTTTAGTATCATTATTAATAGATAAATGATTGGGGCTGCAATACATTAATGTTCCCATTTAAGAGTTCAAATGGTATCGCTAGACCAGCTGTCTAAGATGACACAGAAGAGGATGGAAAATGATAATTAGATTTCTCCACACACTTGGTTCTTAGGAGGTAATTACAGTTCCCCAAGTCATCACATACCAGCCCAGTTATATAATCCTGTTTTGTTTGTTAAACTTGTTTGAGAGCACTTGACTTGAGCTTGCTTTCTTTCTTAGTCATCTGCATCACACCCAGAGAAACAAGCCTCTGAAACACGTTTGCAGGCACACACACACTCACAGAGGTGTAATACACGTTACACCTAACCCTCCCGTGATCTCCCAATAACCTCGTTAGTTTGCCACCAGGGGGTGGGTATGAAGTCAGTCACAGGAGTAAGAAACGAGGACAAGGAAACCCAGACAACTGTACATGGTTTGTTTGCCCAGGCAGTTTTTTCTTCCCCACCACCCCTTCTCCACTCCCTCTGGTCTAATCCCTAAACCAAAACCCCTCATTTTCATAGTTCCAAAGACTGTCTGGTCAACTGCCAATGCCGATTCCCCTTTCTCAATGAAAAAGACAAGGCATAACAAAACTTACAAGCTTACAAGACAGATCACAACATTAGAACACAATCAAGGTATAAAGCTAGGCATATTTTCCAGGCTGCTGTTCTTCCAGGAAAGTAACAATTCCTTTCCTCCTTAATGAAACGTAGTAGAGGTTTCTTAAACTTCCAGACTTTTAAACAGAAGAAGCAAATAGTGCTTATTTCTAGTGGGATAGAAGGAGATACTTAAGAACAGAACGTTGGGAAAATGTGTGTCACAAATGGACAGTAACCCAATTATTTCAATGAAAACTCACAAGCCTCCTTTATCCTTACTTGCAAAGAAATACCTACTTTTGCCCTTTACAGAAATTCTGATCAACAAAGTTTAGAATTCAAGTTCATTAGTACTTAACAGAGAAATGGTCAAATTTGCCTTTGTTAATGACTCTTGGGTCTGCATAGGAAATTCTGCCTTTTTTTTTCTCCTGATGAGTTTTACTTACTCAGAATCACACTTATCCTTCCAAAAGCATAGCAGCATTACCAAGTGTGTCAGTGCTTACTAAAGGCTAACATCTTGGATTCCAAACAGCTTCTTCCCCACTTTTCTATATTTCCTTGTGTTTTGGGCACTCACCTATTACACATCCCTCATCAGATATATTTACCTGAACTTAATAAGCAAACAAGAAGGAGAAGAGAAAAAGAGGCTTTAGGAAAAATGGGTTTAGACATGGGCATACCATTTGCTTTCCGGTATTTGCAAAGCAAATGTTAATTTCTACAGTTCAAGATATTACACATTAGATCATTCTACCCCTGGCTGGATGTTGGGTCACAATTTTTAATCAAATCTAACCATGTTATTACCAGTGTAGCTCCAGTACAGTGCATGCAAACTTTGAAATACATTCTAGACCTATTTTCAGACATACAAGAAATAGGATTAAAAAGTGAACAAAAAAATCTGCTTCATACAGTGTTACTTCCCTGTGCTTATAAATCTGGTAACAGTACCATAAATTAAGACAAGAAGTTAGTATTTTAAGGGTCTGTTCTCAGAGAGGAAGCAACAGCAACGTTTGTTTCATATGGAAGGAAAGTATGTTCTTTCCTTACCCTTGTATTTTCAATGTACAATCCTAGGATATGAAAATTCATGAAAAAAAACTTCCCATAGGTACATATGCACCCTGGGCTAATTTGAATTGGGAGCACACTTTTGAAGTGGGTCTTCCCATTTTCTCCACTTACCACATTTTGGTTCACATTGCTGAGAGATACCTGTTGTTTTACCCAATAGATAAGTCCAGACTGGAATACGCATTGCTAATATCCAGCCTAAATGCAACAAGCAGCCAGTTCATCAACTAGACAAGCAGACAAAAGTAAAACTCCAAAATGTGTTTGGGAGGTACTGCTTCCCAATGAAGATACAGTATGCACCCATTTTCTGGGATTTATTTTTTACCTCCATAAAAATGCTGCATACAGAAACTTTTATGTCTCTAGCTACCCATAGTTGTCCTATTCTGCAAATAAGGTAACAAATAGTGAAATCTAACTTTAAATCAACAGCACTTTTCACATAATGGATGTCAGTATCCACCACAGCTTCTAACTAACCTTGTGGCACTTCCAGCCCCTCTACTTAAACACACACACAGAGCCCACTTTGAATCCAATAAATACTTTTGTGGAATAATCAAGAAGAGACCCTCCATTCCATAAATTCACCCCATTGTCAATCCCACTGAAGTAAGTCACCTTTATCAACATGCTTGATGCTTTGCTGCATTCCTTTCTTCATTAAAGAGGGGACTGAGATTGCACTGCACTGGTCTCAAGAGAGAAGCAACCACACCACTGCTATTGGCACACTTGGGGTATATGCAGGATCTTTTCCCCTTTTCCTTGGCAAGTAACTTATTTTTTTGCATATTCTATGTTACATCGTTAGGCCAGGTACTTGCAATTGCCCAACAAAGCCCAAACCTCTGGGAAACGGAAAGAATATTCATGTAGAAAATAACAGCAACAGAATTGAGTTCAAGCAGTTGAAAGCTGTATCTGAAACAGAACAGTTCTGTAGATTTTCTGAAATAATGAATATTCAGGAAGGAAAAAAAAGTTTATCGAAGCCACTAAAGAAACAGCTATTTGACCCATGATTGCTTGCTGTTCCTGAAATCACTTAACCTGATAAAGAGCTCTAAGGTCATGGAGCTGAAGCTAAAATGAGTATCATTCAGTAAGGACTCACCAGAAATATCATCACTATCACAATCAGAAATTGGTTCATGGTACTGTCCATGCTATTTGGACTGAAATAGCCCTGCCCTCAGGAAACCTGCCTTTCCAGAATGCTGCCAAGTCTGTCCAACAAAAATAACTCAAGGAACCCTAGCTAGTGCTCCCAGTATACTTCAATCCTGTCAATCTGTTGGTAACTTTTGCCAACCACAACCACCAATGGGTACTTGGAAAGGGAGATCGTTGTGTTTCTGACATTTACTCACAAAGAGAGTAACTCCAATATGTAATATATATTTTGTAATATGTAATTATGTAATATGTATTTTGTTTGTAATTATATGTGATTTGATTGGTTTTGTTTCCAAACGATGTTTCCCTGAACTCCATTCTTTTAAGCTGACATCTGTTCCTTCACTGGACTGCACTACATGAAATGCCTTTGTATTCTCCAATTACTCACACATAGTACAGCTCTATGTTTTCTGTGCAAAATTCAGAGCCTTTGAAAAAAAACAATGAGTACTAGTATAGCATTATTTCCAATGAAGATTACTTTTTTTTTTTTAAATAAATTTTCACCTGCAGTATGTTCAGTTCATAATTGTGATCAAGTTTCTTACTGCTCTTCAGTTTGGCCCCTGAATAACTATTTCTCTTAGAGTGTGTCTTAATATGAAAAATCAGTTGTTCTACTTCTTTTTTCCTTTTTAATATTATTGGTCACAGAAAGATTTCTTTTACTTTGGTGATAAATAGTCAAGTAAGTTTGTTCTATTAAAAAAAACCAAAACAAAATCAAACTATTTTGACCATAATTTGCCATTCAAAATAATTTATGAAGCGGTACCTCTTGGCTTTTTATTTGTATAAATTATACAACAACTATAGTTTTTTTTAGACAATGAGATGAGTCTGTATTTAGTACTTCAATCATCGTTCTCAGGGTTGGAAACGTCTCTGATACTGAGGGTAGACTCTTGTAAGAAGGTGAAATACTGAAAGAGAAAAAAAAAAGAAGTTATTTTTTGATGAGTTTTGTAATTTACCTGCAAGTTAACACATTAACTGAGACTTCTCTTCATCCCCTTCTCCAACAAATTTTGGACCTGTGTCAAGAATCAACCCCAGGCAACAGGCTTGGGGCAAAGTGGCTGGAAAGCTGCTGGGCAGAGAAGGACCTGTGGGTGCCAGTTGACAGCAGCTGAACATGAGCCAGCAGTGGCCAAGAAGGCCAATGGTGTCCTGGCCTCTATCAGCAACAGTGTGGCCATTGTCCCCCTGTACTCAGCACTGGTGAGGCCACATCTCAAGTCCCATGTCCAGTTTTAGACCCCTCACTATAAAAAGGACATTGAGGTGCTGGAGTGAGTCCAGAGAAGGGCAATGGAGCTGGTGAAGCACCTGGAGCACAAGTCTTAGGAGAAGCAGCTGAGGGAGGTGGGGTTGTTTAGCCTGGAGAAAAGGAGGCTCAGGGGCCACCCTACTGCTCTCTACAACCACCTGAAAGGAGGGTGTAGCCAGGTGGGGGTTGATCTCTTCCCTTAGGTTAACAAGGGGCAAGACCAGAGGAAACCGCTTCAAGTTGTGCCAGGGAAGGTTTAGATTGGATTTTAGGAAATATTTCTTCATGGAAAGGGTGAAGACATTGGAATAAGCTGCCCAGGGAAATGGTGCAATCACCATTCCTGGAAGCCATCAAAAAGTGTGTGGATGCAGCACTTGTGGACATGGTTTAGTGGTGAACACAGTGCTGCTGGATTAGCAGCATCAGAGGTTGGACTCGATGATCTTAAAGGTTTTTCCCAACCTTAATGATTCAGTGATTCTCAGAATGTTGTTCACAACCAGCTCTTGCTTTTCATGACGCCTCTGTCACCATGCAGAATGAAAACAATGATTACATAGAAAAGCTCTCAAAAGCAGCAGAAGTTAAAAGAAGAAATGTATTGCTTTAAGTCTTCCAGCCTTATTTAGCATATCCACTATTATTTGTCTACCACAGGCAAATTAGCCACTGAGGCTAATTACCTTCATATTATTACATCAAGTCCTTTGGGCTGTAGTTCTTCAGATTTTTTTTTTTTTTTTTCTCTCAACAAAGTCAACTTTAGCATTTTCTCCACTCTGGCTCATTTCCTCACCTATTATACATCTCTAATTTGACCCAGCAATACTCTAGGTTGTACTATCCTACAAAATGGTATTGATTAAAAATAAATTGTTTTGGCAAGGTTATTTTTAACACAAATGAGTTCCCTGATCTGTTTTGACATGGATTCCCATAAGTTTCAACAGTGCAGCTGAGGGAGTCAGAAACACGTGGGTAGCACTGAAATGGCTTAAGTTGACTTTATTCCCAAGAGGGAAGTTTCTCTTTGGTAAAGACGTGTCTTTAAAAAAAACCAAACAACCCACAAAACAAAAGCCAGCATGAACAGAGGATTAATAAAGAAGAGTACATAATTGAGAGAATTACAGAAAAAATTGTGGGAACCATAAATATTTTATATTTTTAAGACAAGCTGGTCTCAATATTTGTGCAGACTACTTTTAATAAAAAACACAACTTGCTACACTTGTAGTTTAGAAATGTCAATCCTTAATAATTATTGAATTCATTTACAAGTAGATTTTTAGCCTGAGTTTGACAAAGATGTCCTTGAATCTTATTAGCCTTCTTCATTTAGGAAGTGGTTTTATAGTCTAGTGAAATTCACCAGGCTCAGAACCCCTGATAATAAACAACACTAATCAGTATGAGATACTTGGCACTAAGAGCAGCTGCACAGTTCCACAGTCTCCAGGAAGCCGTAACAGACCTCAGGAGATATGCGATCTAAGATCGTGTTCAAAGCAAGGTCAACCAAGAAGTCAAATCAGGGGGTCAGGGCTTTATCCTGCCAAGTCTTGAAAATCTCCAGCAGAGCAGACTGCACAGCCTCTCTTTGGGCAGTCTGCTAATGAAAACATTATGCCAAGCCTAAACATCATTTCAACTCATGCACATTTTTGTCTTCCCACCAAACGCTCACAGGTCCTGCAGAGCTGCTGTTAAATCAAAGCCTTCTCTTCTCCAGGCTGAACAAGCCCAACTCTCTCCTGTTAAGGCATGTGCTCCAGACCCCTGGCCATATTGCTGGCTCTCAACTGAATTTGTTCTGGTTTATCATCTGGTTTATCAGTCTTTACTGCAGCTGGATGCAGTATTTTAGGTGTGGTCTAAAGTGCTGAATACCCCCTAAATCTGATTATCCAAACACCTTCTTAATCCATCTAGTTTGTCCAGACCATAATGTGCTATCTTGATGTAAGAGTACTGTGGGACTCCTTGCTGAAGTAAAAATAAACAACATTGATTGCTCTCATTATCCCCAAAAGTCAGTTTTTACCACAAAGAACCATAACTGGGTCACAGAACATTTGGTAAGCTCACACTGATTGTTTTCTGTGACCTTTTCCTTCATATAAACTGAAATGCTTTCCTAGAAGACTCACTTCATGACTTTCCCAGGGACCAAAATGAGGCTGACCAGCCTACAGTTTCCCTGGGTTTCGTTCTGGCCTTCCTGAAGAGGAACTCAAGACTTCCTTTCCTGCAGTAACCAAGAATGTCCCCTGATGTGCACCATGTTTCCAAGATTACAGATGGCCCTGTAAGGACCTTGGCCAATTCTCTCAGAACCCTTTAAGAGTCTTGACCCTGACTTGGAAGAATACTAGAACTGATGGTGTGTCTGGCCTGATTTTTAGATTTTATATGGGGAATAACCGCTAGGGGAACAATCAAATGCATCAGATTAATAATATTAATTCCTTGTCAATACATGCAGTATTAAATTATAAATTCACATGAAAATCAAAATTTGAAAGCATTGCACAAAAGTCATGCACCTATACTAAGTAATGCAATTCTCCATACTCAACATGTCCATCTACTTTGAAAACTCTTATTCTCCGAATCAAAATAGCACTAAAGGATAAGCAAATTACTTCAGATATGTAGTTTGAAGAGATCCATAAGAATTTTCAAAAAGGGTCAAAATTTTCCCCTTGCTTTGTTCACACATTGACACATCTACTAATGATAAGCCATAACATAAAAAGACAAATTTGACCCACTGGACAAAATGAAGAAAATATTAACTCAAATAATTTCCTCAGAGGATAATACTCACATAACTGAATGTCTGGACTACGAACTACTGTTAGACTAGAAATACACTACTGTGTGTGTAAATGCAAATCTTGTCTCATCAATTCCTAAACAGTGTTAACAAATACACTGAATCCTTTACTAAACTTGTAATTTCTAAGTAACATTTCTTAGTACAGGTGTGATTTTTACATATAGTCTTTCATATTTTATTTCCCCATTCCCCATCTGAACAAAAGGATTTACCTTTTTAGATTCATCCAGCTCCTTGCTATTTTGCTAAAAGCTTCAGACCCTGGTGCTGTCATGGCTTCAAAATCAACCAGCTGAAAATGCAAGAAAACAAAAAAGATGTTAAGAAATTACAGAATTTTTAAGTTCTCTAACTTGAGGAAGGGCTTTGAGGGCTTTGCTACCTATGTTCTTGGTAAGACAGGAGTAAGTTTACAAACCGGTCTGTGCCCTGACTGCTTTGTCCCTCACCATCAGTTTGAAGTCAGCATTCAGGCCAGGCACTAAAATTCTCTGTGGGGTTTGCACACCTCACCACAATATTGGAAACTATGCTGGCCATGGCTACTGAATGACCTGCCAGGCAACAACAGGACTCTTGACTACTGTGCACCTTCGACTTCAGAGCAGCCTGAAAATGCATGCTGTCGTAAGCCTGGGACCAGCTTAGCCCTTCTAACAACTCTGGCAAAAAAACAAATTCCAATTTCATTCAACCAGGGAACACAACCTCTTCCACGTTGTGAAAACTTTCCTAAAAAACAGGTTTATTCATATTCAGGAACTCTGTTTCAGGAAAAGCCGTCAAATGTAAAGATGTCCCTAGTGTTCCTGTAAGTCAGAAATCCTGCTTAGTAATAATCTTGAAACTCTGTTTGCCTGCATAAAATCAGTCAGCAAAATACTACTCTATCAAGTCCTAAGAAAATGCTTAAGAAAGCCCATGTAAGTGTTTTACCTTAGCTTGAACTCCCTCAGAATGGGGAATATACCAGCTCATGGTGTACTGAAAAGCTTTCTTGCTGCTAAGCAAATGCATTTTGCTCTTTAAAGCTACTAGAGTTCATTGTACTCAAAGGAGTACATTGTTTTCAGGGCTTTCTAGAACAAAAGAGAAAGTCACCCTTTCTTCAGTTATCCATGCAGGGTATTTTCTTCAACAACTTGGATTCTTTTGACAATACATTAAAGAGACAGGGGTGTTCTCACTCCTTTCATGCTGAAAAGGTAATACAGCTAACAACCCCCAATTGTTGAAGAACAGGAAATCCTTTAGTGAGCAAGGTGGTATAATACTCAAATGTAGTCACTTAAAAACTAGGACTTAGTTTAAATTCAGCAGAATACAGAGGGGAAGCAGAAATCAAGAGAAGTTGCAAATCCATTTCTACTTACCAAGCCCTAAAAGCTCTACAATACACTGAGAGTATAGACAGAAAATCTGTGCTGTGTGCCAGAAGAGTCACTTATGCTGCCCCAGTATTCTCAAAACCCTTCTCAAATCAAGCTGAAAAGAGCATCTCAGCCCACCAAAAATGCTTCACTAACAGATCCGTAATTCTTGTGGGACCAAACTGCTACAATTTGACTAATCCAAATTATTGCACATACCATTTTCAAATTCACCTGCTGTCAGAATAGCAATGGAATTTTCAACACTCTCTCAGGCTGCAAGACATCACAGCAAGCAGCTAACCCATCTCCTGCAAATAAGCATGCAACTTTTTTTCACTCTTACAGCTCTTTCCCCATACTTAAAAGTATTACTTCCTCCAGCAAGACTGAACTAGTGTACTTTGGTATTTTGATACTTGCCTTTCCTTTAGGGATTTTTCCTGATATTTCTTTTCCACTTGCCATTAGTGCTCCCATTATCACCGAATAAGCTATCACACTAAAAGAGTAAAATTAAAAACAACAAATGGAGTACAAGTCTTTACATAATGCTGTTTAAGACTACAAAACAAATGGAACATAGTATTGTTTCATAGAGGGCTAGTAAAGATTACCCAGCTAGTTATTTTAGAAGACAAAAAAAAGGCACAAAACACTTAAAAAGTGAAATCATTGAAGTTATGAAACTATGGAGTTTTACTACTGTTTCCACATTAGTTAGAACCACACTTTCAGACTTCGGAGTTCTTAAGACTCCACAGGGCTGAAAACAAAGCAAGCTCCTGTTCCCAAGATTAGCTGTAGCCCAGAAGAGTTTCTGAACTCTACTGCAATACAGCTAGAGGCACTGTAAAGCTGTTCAGTTATTTAATTTTTAACATTTTTTTTTTAAACTGCAAATCTCAGACAGAATTTCTCTTAATTTTTACATTCTATAAGAAAAAGGGAAAATCTGATTACAAAATCCAAAAATCTCAGGGGTTTTTTTCATATTGAACTGTATCTAGTAGTAAGATTAAAGACATTAAGTGCTTTGTGGAACAGAAATTCATAAGTCTTAGATGTAACCAGGTTTGCATTAAACTAGAATTCCAGTTGAAAGTTCTGTGACATATAGAACTTTATCCCGTGTTTTCATTTGGTGACCCTAACAGTTGCAACAATTTACTAAAATAATATTTTAGTGTATTTTATTAAAATAAGTTATGTCAAAGTATATTTCATCTTAAATACACATTTCAGAAAAGCTTCCTAAGTGAAATTAGTGATGTAACATAATATGGATTAGAAAACCAAGCATTACAATTTAAAAATGACACTTCTTAATGTGTGAGCTGATGTCTATAAATACAGACTGCTCATCATTTTAAATATACATGCAGCTATGAATAGTTACCATCAGCAATTACAAACTAGCTTTTAAAACACTACTAAGTCAGTTCCCATTGTCACGGCAGCACAAAAGGAGAGACTGTGAAGGGCACACAGGTCTATTAAAAATAATGTTAATATTAAAAAAATATATTAAGATACTGCAACATATGTACATTGTACAGCATGCATCCAAGGTAACAGATATGATGAATACAAACACTAACCTAGATCCTCTTGAAAGTGGCATTAAATTATAGAAGTAATAAACTAGTGACAGGATCAAGTTGCAAACAGCATCTACTTCCTAAGAGGAAAAAAAAGTGTGAATTAAAGATAATTTAATAGCCAGGTAGTAACTTATAAAGGTACACATATTGCAAAGTCTTATGCTACTGCAATTTTTTTTTTTTAAGAACCATTTCAAATGAGAAAATGTCAAACTGTGAAGTTGAAGTCTGACTAACAGATGTTTAATCAAACTACTTTGTTATATCTCAAATGTAGTCAGATTCTCCTTGCATATCAAATCAGCACAAACACAATTCTGGCACCTCTCATGAATTCATGTTACTCATCTTATGTGTAACCACCACATGCCGAATCCTAAATAGTACTTACAGGGATGATGACAAAGGTGAACACAGACCCATGAGAAAAATAAGAAAAAAACAGAACACACTGTGATATTGAGACCTTGCCTGGATGCTCTCTAGTAGTTCAGGCAAAGCACAGCAAATTTTACAGTAACAGATAAAATTACAGCAACTTCTTATGGTAGTCATCATAATTGGGTTTAAGTAACCTTATTACTTAAGAACCCTGTCAAAAAGTATTAGAATAGGTACTACTGAACAGAGAGTATAACAGCATAAAAGGATTTTTTCAAGGAATTAATAATTCCTTGAACAGCCTTACCCCCAGCTCTGCAGACAGAATTAGAATTTTTCCTTTAGCTGTTAGATCCTTATATAGTGCATCTATTTCTGCATGATACAGCTGTGTTCTCTCTTCTGTCGTCTGAGTTTCTACTGAAAATAGTATGTTCCCCACTCTATTAAGCAGATGGAAAAGAAAAGGAGGAAAGAAATTTTTTGAACAGAACTTGATGCATATCCAGGGTAAATTACAAATCTACTACAGTTACACATCACCTTTTTCCTATCATCTTCCTTAACCAGGAGATTATGTGCATTACTTCCCCAAAAATCACTGAATTAAAAATGCTACATCACATTCTAAGTTTGAAAGAATATATAAAGACTGACACCTAATCACAGATGAAGTATTTCCATTGAAGAATACCTGAGAAGCATTAGTGTTTCACTTCACTTGTGGGTAAAAAATAAGAAATATGATATATTTTAAAATATCTTTACAGACTCAGGATTTTGGTACAGAATGTAAAGTGTATAGTTTTCTTCATTTCTAAACTACCAAAATTGGATTGTTTTGGTATTAAAGCATAGTTACAAACTATGGATCAAAACAGACTGAGTGATACTAAACAAAGTTTGTCCAGAACAAAGTTAGGCTATTTACCAAAATATTTTCCTCAAAATAGTGAGGCCATATACTTAATACCATTTCACTGTATATAGGCCTGTGATTTAGAATGTAAAATGAAAAATCAAGAGATACACTAACATTTCAGCAGGGACATTTGGCTTCCATGCCACTCATTGAAAGCAGACAAATTCTGGGAAAAATCCCAGTGCACAGAATTTTAAATTTCATTTTAAAAAGTTTTTATTTAACAGTAGGACAGCCCTTCTAGCTTCAGACTTGCTCATTCTTCAAAAAGACAAGGAATCAGAATCCATAAAGTGAGAAATTTACTATCTCACACAGAGAATGTATTCTCATACATGCAGGCACTATTTAAATTTTCACTTGCAGCTAGAAGGCCTGCAAACATCTGAAACATAAAAAAGGCCAAAATCTCAAATAGAAGAGAGTGTCTTCTATTCTTAAACCACAGGAATTTCCATTCCATTGAAGACTTCTCAAAGACAAGGTCTCACAAGAAGAAATGTATTTTGATATGTATAAAGACCGAGGTATTTGATATTTTTCCCCTTTAGGCATTTCATAGTCTAAGCTGAAAAACAAGGTCTCTTTTCAATTTTGTGCTATATGTTAGAGAATCAACTCAACCAGGCTTACTCCATCAGTGTTATCCATATTCCCTTTCTGTTGAAAACACAAAAGGAATCAAGTCCTCAAATGAATAAACTTTAGTTATTTACAAAAATACCACTGGCGAAAAACAAAACCCACCTTATACAAACAGAAATGGCATTTCAGACAATTAATTGCTAATAGTTCATCGTTACTTCATGTACCCTAAGCCCTGAAAATAGCAAACATACTTATCTCCCGTTATTGTAATTGTGAATCCATCATATTCTTTCCCTTGATCCTTCAAGCTGGGGACTTTTGTGTTCACAGTGAACCCATCTCTGGTTTTACTGTTAAACTGCTTTCAAAAGAAAAAAAAGTAATATTAGAGGTAGCAGAGACAGACTGCCTACCTACTGCTTTGAAGCACCTAAAATATGTGGAGTAGAAATGAAAATGGACAAACTTAGGGAACAAAACAAAGTTTCTGCCAGTGACATTATTTCATTCATCTTTTATTTCCCTCTGAATGAAAACCAGAAATACTGAGCAAGGCATTCAACTTTATAACTAAATAGTGAATAAAAAGCACTGTTTAGGAAAAGCAATTGTACAAAGCAGTTCAAGTTGTACAGATTTCTCCCCAAGTTGCATGTTGATGGTAACCTTTTGGTGCAATGATGTAAATTCAAAAGCAGGAATTTGAGACCCCATTTTATGTTTACACTAAGAAGTGGCTGCATTAGTCCAAGTGTGAATTCCAGAATACCACTCAAAGCAAAGTTTCTTAACTGTTATCTAATTTCAGTTGATGTTTATCCTCATCAGAAGGAAAGCATCTCTAGGTTTAATAATTTTACAAAGCTACATTATCTAAGAGTAACACTGTAGCCAGAGACTTGTACAAACCAGGCAGAACTGCATTTAAGTTCTGCCAAAAGCAGAAGTAAACTTTAAGTAAAGCCAAAAGCCCAGCTTTCCAATACAGCATTCCCCACCTACCCAAATAACCAAATGTCATCACTATTAGAAAGACATTTATTTTATATAGGCACTAATAATGACTAGCATGCACTAGTTTTTACTCAAGCAGTTATTTACATTAACCCAAAACCTGTGATCCTGGATATTCTAAGAGAATCTGGATTTATTTTAAAGGAACAAAAAGGTTCTAATGAGACAGCATTCCACTTTGATATAATTTGGAATGGGATGCAGGAGACTCAAACCAGACCAAAATGTACAGGTATGGAAACTGGGAAGAGTATTTGCTGCCAGCTGAGACATTTACTTTGAAATAATAATGTACAGTGCACTGTGTTTATATATTTTCATCATTCTGTTGGAGTAACATGTATTTTTAACTCCACTAGTAGCTTTTTTTCTGGCCTACAGTTCAAAAGTAACCATATTAGATGCTCTACAGGGTCCTACTTGCACATTTGTGTGTCGGTAGGGAACGCTTAGTTGTTCACTCAACCCAACATCTACTACCTCTTCAGCAAAAGCTTTTGTTTAGGTTCAGTTTGTATCCACTTAGCTTCATCTTTCATGGCCAAGAACAAGACAGTAATATAAAAAGGACCTCTGAAATTAGGGTGTCTTCAAAGAAGACACATACTTTCACAACACATTATAAAAACCCATAGAAAAATTTAGTGCTTAAGCCACGTAGCTCCTGCAAAGATAACTGTGGTGCACAAGTGAGCACTACTAACCAAGAACACATCCAAAGCCAGACAGGCTGTCAGGAGTAGCAGCAATGCAGCTTCAGAGAACTCTGCTCTATGGCAACCCGGCTGCTTTGCTTACATACGGAATTCCAATGTGGACACACCAGATAAGAAAGCAGTGAATTTGTCTCTATTTAGCATGACTGTTTCTTCCCAAAGTTCACTCTGCTCTAATTAGTACCATCCTTTAAAAAGACATACTTTGTAACATAGTTTCCCCAAACCCAAATACTTAGGCACTGCTCACCCTAGATTAATTTGCAGGAATGGGGGGAAAAGGTGAACACCTGTTATTAAACCCAGCTCAAGCCTTACTACTTGAGATAAGAGTACAAATAATTTTGCAGGTCATATATCCAAAGCCCTTCTACAAAGACCACCACCAGCAGGAAGAAAATCTGCAAGTTTCCCCCTTCTTTTTTGCCAAGTCTTCCCAAGCACAAAAATGTTATCCAGGATTTCATTTTAGCTATCAGTCACTAAGGGAAACTATTCCCCCACCTCCCTGTGCCAACCCCACCACATCCTGACCTGCACCAATGAACCTAAATAAAAACAGCTTCCATATTCCTAATCTTTCAGGCACATCAATCAATTTTTCCCCTCCCTATTGTACAGGCATACAGTGAGCCCACTACGGCAGACCTGATCACAAACCCTCTTGGTTGAGAAGGCTGGCTTCAAAGAACTCCATTCAACATTTTGTTTTCCCATCAGTTTGTTACCAATTCACAGTTAGGCCAAGGATTTCAAATATACATCACCCATTTGCACATATCAAAGGGAAGGTCCAACCCTACATATGCAGATTTGGAGTAACCTGAACTACTATTTCCAGTCACTCATTTTAAGTTTATACACCATGATTTTATCTTAAGGAACTAAATATCTCCCAGAACACATTTTATTATTTTTACCATATATTAAAGTTTTTCTATAATTTACCTTCATTATGGGAAGAAGATCTTCTACTTTATGTACCTTTTCCAAAGCTTCTCGAACCTCTAGCAGTCCTTTTGGGTTATTAGCACTGCAAAAAAATTAAATATGCAATACAGCAGTTGAACACAAGTAGCATTTCTGGAAATTCACATACCTTTAACCTAATCAGCCATAATGAAGTAAGTTATTTAATTATTTATTTTCTGGAAATTAGTTCCTTTATACTTGTCCACATGCTCTCCCATATTTCAAAAAGTGTATGTGCTCAGGTTATTTTTTTCAGCTTCAAACCTCAATTTGAGTATTCAGATATATGTTACTCTAATCAACTACTCTATCTTACTCTTGCTGTTGGCCACCCTAAAGCATCAAACAGTGTTTGCATGAGTGTGTGCGGGCAGGGGGTTCTAGGTAAGGAAAGATGGAAGAAGAAGAGAGTTAACATTAGAAATATTCTTCACAAAATATACACATCTGTGTAGCCTCAAAGGCAAGCAAATACTTCAGAAGCAGGCACAGCTGGATCATGAAGAAACCTGTTGAATTACTGCTCTAATAATCATTAATTACACTATACCAGATTTTAAGAACAGCATTATTTTAGAAATCCCAGCACAAGTTGGTCTGGTTTAAGGTCAAATGCTACTGGGCTTACTCTGAACAAACTTCCTAGCAACAGAGGACAGACTGCCAGTTACTACAGAACTTACGTGTTTTCAGCAACTATCACAAATTTTCTAAAACTTAAATGATTTCAACTGTGACAAGGATTTTCTGCACTTTCAATTTTTGATATTTAAGTAGCAGAATGAGATTGAAAAACAGAACTCAGTATTTAATAAAAGTTACCAGGCCAAAGGAAAATTAGAGGGTTTAAAGCTAAAAGAGCTTTTTAGTTTATGTTATCAGAATACTGAGCCACAGTATTCAGTACAGATTCCAACATCAATCTCTGTATTACCTTTAGTCACATTATTTCATTCAAGAGTCTACAACTCTCTTCAATTCCAGGACAGCATCTACCAACCCTCTATGTAACAGATAGTAAAGATGCTCTGCTCATTTAAAACTACTTGCCAGAAACCTGTTTCAATAAAAATTACCTTCCGTATCTTCCTTTCTCTTTTTTCCTCACTTCTTAATAAATTAATCTCAATAGTCAGAGTAACTGTACTTGATTTACCAGGAGGAAACCCAACATCTTTAATAAATCATATGCTTAGAAAGAATAGAGATCAATCATGACAGAACCATGGCTACAAATTCAAAACACTTATTAGTTTCTAGGTACACTGTAATTCACAGCGGTTTTCTTCCTGTAAGTTCCTTTATGTGGAAATGAATAGGATCTTCCATTTCCAACAGGAATTAAAACAATTATAACTATTAAGGAAACCAGAACTTAGTAAACTAAGAAAAAAAATCTTTCAGACTTTCTGAAATGAGTATTATGTAAATTTCAGATCACTATTACCAGGGGAATGAAGCAGGGGGGAAAAAAACTGTAATTTACCCATGATAAACAAGGATCCTGTCTTTGATAAAATGAAGAATTTTTTCGAAGTATTCCAGGTACCGCATGTTAATGACCTGTCCCCTACAAAGGAAAAAAAGGGTTTTTTGAAGTCTTGTTTTTCAACCCAACATTCCAGGCCACAAATATTACTCATTAATATCTGACACAATTTTATTCACAGTTGCTCTGTAAATTAAAGGAATGAACCACATAGGGTTTATCTACGTGGTGAATTGCCAATCCCCCATTTTAAATATGGATTACCTAGTGAACTTGCTCAAACTCATGTATCATTAGAATTTTCATTCTCTGATGAACTACATTCCATGCATATTTCCCCATTTTCAGTGTGCCTAATTCCAGTAAATCTTATCTATATGACAATTATCAGTTTGTACAAGATATAATCTTCCCTAGACTCACAGATACAACAGAACTAGAAAAGAATTCTCAATTTGCACATCTAGAGAACCAACACTCTCCAGTTTACATATTTGGCAATATACATACATGCCAAACATGCTGATCTGCCCTGATTGTCCACATATATTTTTCTTTATTCACCTATGTCCCTCTATATTGAAGTAATTTTGCCTTGAGTCCCAACAGTTACAAGTAGCAACTGAAAAACAAAAACATTAAAAAGGTGTTGCTTTTTCCATTGGACTACTAAGTAAAAAAAGAAACTATATTAAAATGTGTTAGAAACTTGTTAGGATTATAACCACTCTGAGAGGAAAAATTACATACCATTATTGCATTTGTAGGAGTCCTTCCTCTTCTCCCAGTCTACAAAAAAAGATTTTATAAAGCAAGCGTTATCGCTCTCTGAGGAAGCAAAACCACTGTCAATCACAGGAAGCTGTGTACACCTAGCTTTTTCTTTCCACTTTAAGTGATTTTTGGCAGCTCAAGTCCCTGTCTAATGCCTCACTTGACAGCCTCTCATCTTAGGAGGCCTAGTCTCAGAAAACCAGCAGAAGCAGTCCTCAAAAACTGAACAGAATTAGAACACATACACGTATCTGAACGTAGGAAAGGGAGGCAGGGAAAGCAGAAGGATGAAGACAAATCTAATACACATAATTTGCCCTTGTTGTACGTCCCATCATTTTCCATCTGTATTAAAAAATATCTGTACAACAGGCAGTAGCGTGTCAGTATAAGAAAGTGGATTCTCCTTTAGTGTCATATTGGAAAATACATTCAAAGCAGACCTATCATTCTAGAAGGCCATCTAGAAGCTGTCATACCAAGAAAGACTTTTGGTGGGTGGCTAAAAGTGATTTGTGTTTATTCCCACTCTTTCTCCTTGTTTAGCAAACACTACCACCAAGAATTCAAAAGTTGCAGTGTTCCAGAGTGTCTTTTTTTTTAATAAGAACATTAAGCATATCATCAATGTTTAGTTGATAACAAATCCTTGCTTTGTCTATGAAAACAATTAAAGCTTTCCAAAACATTTCCTCTACTTTAAATCAAACTTACTAGCTTTGATCATTTAAGCCAGAAAGGAGATAAGGCAAATTCACCCTTGCCTATAGATCAACAAAGAAAGTGACAGCTGACACACTTGCATCTTCAGAACATTAAGATCTGAAAGCCTATCAAAAATTGTGAAGTGCAAGATGTTTCTTCTATGTCTTTTAAAAAAGGTCCACAAATTGACACAAAACAAACAAAAAAGGTTTTTGTTTTCTGACACACTCCAAACATTTTGCCATTCTGGAAAAGAAAAAAAAAAAAATTCAGCAGACACTGAATGCTAATGCCTCCATGACAAGACTCATTTGACAGGAATCACTGAACAATACTGGACTTCCAATGCAAAGAATTTGAGCAAAGAAAATGGTTATACTAACAGACAGGTAATCCAAGTATTTCTGCTCACAGAAATTCCTGGTGTACAATTCAGATGAAATAAAACCTAGAGACAGCTTGAGCTCATCATGACTAGATCCATTACAAATACTAGAAGAACACCCAACTACTGGTGCTGCTCTTGTTTGACTGAACAGCTTTTATCTTAATATACATTATAACCATGCAAACTGCCATTTATCAGTCTAAATCTATTGTTACACCAGGTTTTCAGGTAGCCATGCTATTATAGAAAGAATTCAGCCTTAGTCTTACGGGTATAGGAATAACTTTTGAATCATAACGTAACTATAAAACAAAGTATATCTTCCTGAAGGACAGTCAAAAGATTATAAAGCCATCTCAGTTATCAAGGGTACTAGCTCTGTGCCCTATTAGTCTCTTCAACCAGCAGCCACTTGACAAGCTGAGTAATGTAAAAAGGAAATTAAACAAATTGGCAAAATTCATTAAGAAGAAATTATCATTTAGAAATCATAGTGAACTAGAACATGCTTCAAAACTAAAATAAATTTTAAAAAGCAGCCATTACCACTTAATATGTTCATTTATTTTATCCCTCACAACATGTGAAATCATCAGGATGGAGCCAAGAGCAGAAACAAATCACGACAGAAAGCTGATCAAATAAAGTGGCTATTCCTTAAGGCTGGAGAATGACCAAACCAGAACAGGCTTCCAGAGTCAAAAAGAATGCAATCACCATCCAGTACTATGGCATGATCAACTCCTAAGGCAGTGGTATTTAGGCTGCTTCAAATCTATTGTTTCTTCAAAACAGGTGCCAAACCAGTATTTTTCAGAGAACCACTACTTAGCTATCAAATAAACACAACCAAAATGCTGATGAGATCCCCAAAAGCCAAGGCTGAGCCAAACCCAAAAGGTTAAAATTGGGTTCACTGTGGGCTTACAATTCTGAACGTCCATGAAGCTTATTTCAGACTTCTATAAAATGACTGAAAGAGCTCTAACAGTACACTGCCAGTTTTGCCAGCATTCTCTGATGAAAGGTAAACAAGTGAAGTACTTTGGCCACGGCAAAACAAGAGTTCCTGACAGATTCTGTACAAGGAGATATTTCCCCAGGTTAAACGTTCAGTATTAGTTTCAGGACGTTAATTAAGTGTTGTTACATGAATGCCTTTCTGCCAACACAGATCACCTGGAAGCCAGGCTTTTGCCCTCCCATTTAAAAATAAAACCATGAAGAAAGAGGTGAAGTATGGAATGCATCTCTGTCTCAAAGTACAGATGGCTGTGGTTTCTGCTGCACTGTACATACAAGAGAGAAATGCAGCAACAGCAAAGATGGAAACAGCTTCGAGCCCAAATGTAACACTTGGCTCGACTGAAGAGAGAAGCCTGAGCACAAGACTGTTCAAGAAGCAGCACATCTTGCAAAGTAACTGATCTGCACTGGAGTTTAATGCATTAACCACTCCATAAAGTAAAGCAGAGTCCCTAGCACTGCTAGGGTCCATTTCACAGAGTGGAAGAAAGAGTGAGGACAAATCCTCATTAGCCTCTGCATATGAACATTAGAACATCACTATTTTTCTCTGCCTGAAATAATTCTTGAGAAGGCTTTGTTTCCCTTATCCTCCTTTTTCAGTACAGCTTCTCAAAGAATAAAGAGATAGACATACATAAAAGCAGAATGACAGATCAAAGATTCAGTATTTCCCATGAGGGGATGGAATAAGATGAAACCTGGCTACATATTTACTTACACAAACACACTCTGCTCCTGTGATTGACAGTGATGTTGCCACATCGAGTCTATCACACTTGTACCACTTCAAGGGAAGTAGCACTGTCATGACTACAATACAGAGTTTTGCAGCATGGGAGAAGATGGAACGTACAACAGTGGTTGAATCTTTCAAATTTTACCTTTATTTGAAAGTGCAACTGTTATCTTCCACAAGGTTACTTATTTTGTCATTTTTGCTTTACTTTGGCCTGCCTTGAAAACAACTATAAGAACTGTTTTTCCTCTCCACTGTAAATTGGTATTAAAGCTAATAGAACAGCATTGTTTCAATACTGATGCCACTACCTTCAAGAGGCAACATTTGCAAAAATTACAACTATGATGAACTTAATAAAATTTTTACATTTAAGGTTATTTAGGAAACAAAAACAGCATGTGAAAATAATGCATATTCTGGATCCTTGTTAGATACTGCTATAACTCAGTTGTACAATTAAAATTCAGGAAAAAGAGGAAATGTCAAGAGGAAAAATTATGCACAAATGCCGAATGTTCCATTAGAAAACATAAAATAAATATTGAAGTAAAACAATAAGTACAAATACATTCAATACTGTAAAATGCTGTTTCACAAACAGCTGGTAATTTTTGGTACAATCCCTTAGTGTGTGTGGGAATGCTGTTTGGTAAAACTCTCCTACCTGATTAAGTTAATGTGATTATTGAAACCTCTGCTAAGGCTCCGGGCAGGCATTTGGTCCAACCAAAGCACAGGCTGGTCAGGGTCAGCTATCCTACAAAGACAAAGGACATCAACATTGGCACACATTTCAATCCATGTAATATTTTTAATAGAGCTTTATTCACAGACAGAACAATTTTAGGCAAAACTAGAATTCAGAGATTACAAAAAATAACTTTTCCTGAAACTTAGGGTTTTTTCTTATAAAAACCATTCAACTCAAATATTTGGTGTTTCTGGAGTTGAAACTGTTAGTTTTTGTTTGCCTTAGCTGCAATGGATCCTATGGTCTCTCACAGCTTTGCTTCAACTGGAAAATGCTATTCTGAATTTTTCCCTCCTTTTTAGAAGAAGGAAAATGGAGTATTTTCAGAAGTGCACACCATCCTTTTCTTTTATCAGAACCTTTCTAGTAACAGAATGGCAGCAAGTGTTCACTTTCTTCTCCATGACTCCAGCCCTTTGGTTAGCTGGAACACTCCTCATTATTACAACCAATACAGGCTTGCTCTCTGTCCTCTGAGACCATTACCTTCGCCACTTCACAGCAATATCAAACATATCTCTCCACTGCATCAGTCTGGTTTTCCCATTCATCCGAACTTTGGAGTTGGCCCAAGTCCGCTGCACAGCCTGCATTACTTCTAGAGTGGCCAATCCCATCGCTGAGGTGAGGCAGGAGGAAAGAGGTACCAGAAACAGAAAACCAATTAGAGCCAAATGCTCAGTTTTGCACAGACAGGAAAACT
Source organism: Ifrita kowaldi (assembly GCA_013398055.1). NCBI lineage: Eukaryota > Metazoa > Chordata > Aves > Passeriformes > Cinclosomatidae > Ifrita > Ifrita kowaldi. Next base: position 68,605 of record VZRS01000493.1, on the reverse strand, counting down.
GACAGGAAAGCAACGTATTTACAGGAAAAGAATGGACAACATCAAAAAGCCTGGGAGATCCTGATTTCCAGTCCCCAGCTACGTCAAGAAACTGCTGACATTAAGAATATTTTAATTTTAAACTTTCTATTTGATTTGAAAGAAGCAGAGCATTAAACTAATATGCAGATAGCAAAGATATAGCATTCAATTATCACTACACATTGACTTTTTTCCCCCCTCAAATTTACAGAGCATTTTCAGCATACCTCTATGTATCCTTTTATTTGGAAGAAATCCTGGCGTCTCATACTGCATCATGGAACCCAGATGATCAGCTACACATATGAGTTCTTGCACATCAGGCTTATAGCTTTCAAAATTCTGAAATAACACATCTCTTACAGAGAAGAAAAACATGCATCAGACATAGCTTGGCTATAAAAGTCCTGAAAGCATTTGGCAAACAAATCTGTGTTTTACAAATCAATACCATTTGTGTGAGAAACACTTAAACACAGGATAAAGAACACTCATTCCTCCTCCCAGCTGACTGAACATACACAGTATGTTGCAGTTCCACCCAATATCTCAAATGAATTCAGTGGCAGATCTTATTACTGTCACAACCAGTATTTCACTTCAGACTTGCTCATAAGTGATATTAAATGAAGTTCACAGATAATACATTATTCTCCACTACTACACTCACTGAGATAAACTAAGAAAAGGAATTCTTACTCCATTACCTTCTCCCATAATTCTGTAAAAACTTCTTGTGCTAAAAAGGTGGATTCTGTCCCATATACACCAAAGCCATAAATTTTTAGCAGCAATTTTTTTACACTAAGTGAATACTTGACAATATACCTAGAAACTGGTTTACAGCAGGAGAAATTGCTATCTTTCCTTTAGCTACACGGCTTTGAAGTCTGTTCTAGTAAATCCCCTACTTTTTTTGCTAGAAGTCACTCTCCTCCTAAAGCTACTACAAAGTTACTCCAGAGATGTTTACCCAGTGAAACCCAGGTGCCATTAAAGATATATTAAGTATCTAGAAATTACACCTCTAACCAAATAAAGACCTAAAACACAACCAGAAACTGCAAAAAGGGTACTATGTAACACTACACTGAACATCTCAAACTTATCAACTCCTTAACATTAATTACAGAAAAAAAAAAGAAAGAAATACAAGAGTTAATCAGTAATAAGTGTGTAAAACTTGAGTGCATTTTAAAGAACAACCAAATGAAAAAATGACTTTAAAACACAGAATATGAAAAAATATGTGAATATTATTAAGTGAAGAGAGAAGTGAAGAACATCGTCCTGAGTTTAATTCTTCCTCCTATGAGATAAACCAACTCTTATGATGTACAAAAGAATTTATACACTCAGTGCAATTGTACTTCCATATAATATTAAACATTATAAAAATGCCTCAGAATGGCAATTTAAAACTAAACGCCCACCCCGCCCCCCTTTAGAATAAGCTTTAAAAAATAAAAATTCTCACTTTATATGTGGCTGTAAGCCTGGCTGCTCTTCATAATTTTCTATAAGAAAAGGAAGATTTTTGGCCCAGTGATCCTTGAAATTTCCAGGAAGATCTGTATCAGTATTATACTCTGTAAGAGGGGTATCCAAATGTGCATGCAAATATCTAGAATACTCTGGAGGAAAGAAATAAAATTAAATACTGTTTGCATAATCAGTTTACTTATGCCATTACACAAAAACAGTAACCAGGTTATATGCTTGTCAGTTAAACAACATGACTTTAATAAGCCATTATTTTTTGATAATATAATTTTGCTATTAGCCAATTTCCAAGAGAGAAATAAGTCTTTCAGCTAAGAATCACAACAGTCTTTACCTTTATATAGAAATGTATATTTCATTTTTGGACCTAGTTTTTAACTGCATGAACAATAAGAATCAGTGTACTTTTTTTTAACATCCATACTCAACAGTGTTTATGAGAATGTACACTGGTTTATCTAAAATGACCATAGCTTCAAGCAAGCTTGCACTTTTAGGGTCTTTGAAGCATTTAGGAAGATTAAAAAAAAAAAATCTCAACTTACCTCGGAGGTATTTCACTTTCAGATATTCTGGACTGGCCTTCTGTCCTGGTAGTGGATCATTTAACATAACTTTGGTCTGAGCTTTTATGCCTTCATAAAACTGTCCCATTGCAACATGGCTGAGACCCTTCATGTACTGGCACACTTCATTGTATGGTTCTAGCTGTAGACATCTCTAGGAGATTAAAGGAACAAAGCACCCATAAATCAAGAGACAGAAAGAGTACCTTCAAATAATCCAACCTGTCTGGTCAGAAGACGTGTGAAAAGACATACTGATTATTAAGATCCACTTCCCTCATAATTGTCTTTCAAATGCTGCTGAGCACTTAAAATGCTAGCAAATGTAAGAAAAAAATATTTTCAGCTTTATTAAAGGGGAAAAAACCTGAAAACCCAAATCCTGCCAGTGCAAACATGCTTTGCACACTTACCTCTAACAACGTTAGCTCAATGTTAGCTGAGAGAAATTAGACAAAATATCCTCCTGACAATATAACAGCTCATTTTGGGTTAGTTATATAAATACATATCTTTTCTGTCATTTCCCCCATTCATCTCTTCACTACTTCATTAATTAGTATACTCTATGTTAGTCAGCTATTTACTATATGTTAAACACACTGCAAATTCCTGTTTATGATTCAGAAATGAATGCTCCGATTCTTCCAGCAATTACATGTCTTTAGAAGAGCATCTCCATCTCAGAAGATGAAGTATCTTTTCAATTACACCAGTATGTACAAATTGGGTTAGAGAAGGTGAATATGTAATAATGCACATAAAGTGTTCTCCTTGGGATAAGCACAGACTCGTTTGGAAAGGGATCTTATTTCATTCCTTGTTTTAAGAATATGGGCATACAAATAACATCTGCCTTTTTTGTTCTGTCTACAAAATAAGGCAATTATTTAATGCCAACAGAGATAGGCAAGATTTTGGCAACATGAAAATTTTTGCAAGCACAATGAATCACAACATATGCTGAATTTTTCAGAAGAAAATACTCCAGAAAAATTAGATAAAGATTGTAACTTATTTGCAGCTTAAAATTACAGACAAGTACATTTTATCTTTCATCCGATACAAAAAGAACTTTAGGTTTCAAGTCAAAGTATTAGCAAGAACACAATTACCAGTTTAAAAAGAAAAATAACACAGTTCAGCCAGAGCTTGGTTTTACAAAAACATAAAATAGTTAAAGAAACTACCTTAGTTTTAGCAAAATTAGGTTTTTAATTACAAAGTGTCAAGTTTTATCTTTTAAGATGGACTACACAAAAAAATACTTCTAGTTCAAATGCACACATATTCAGAATGAAAAACTTTGAAATTTGTCCATTTTGTTGTACTTGTTGAATACAAGTCCTTGCTAAAACATTTAAATTTTGTGTTTACTTAGGGCCTGCTTACCTTAAAATTCTTTAGTGCTTCATCTAAGCTACCATGATGATAAAGCATCATTCCTTTGAGCTGTAACGTCTGAACATGATTTTGATTCAGCAGCAAAGCCTTCTGGAAGCTCTCTGTAGCAGCATCAAAGTTACCAAGCTCTCTAGGTGATTCCATAATGTGGAAAGTGAAAAATACAGAAGGCAACAGTGACAACAAAATTACTTGTTAGAGGTTGCTTTAAGGTGTCCAAAGGGGATATCATTGAAGAGAAACACAGTACTAATGGAAAATTTCTATAACAAAAGCAGTAATTTTGCAACTATTCTCCCGTGGTAATAACAGAACAGCTGTACACAGTTTGTTACTCCCAGAAATATGTACTCTGAAATACAACCCCACAAGACCACAAATCTTCCCAATCCTCAGCAGACATTAAACTGCAAAAACACATACCTATGGTATTTCTTCAGAAACTAAAGTAAACAAAACTTCCACACAAAGCATTCTTGGAAAACACTATCTTTGAGAGGTCTTTCTAAGTACAAACATGTTTTTAAAAATTTACCAACTACTTAAATGCTAAGTAAGATAAAAGCATATGGTGCTTGAAAACTGAAACTAACTAAAAATGTACTGACTGGAATTACTCCATGTGCAAGGACAGCTGTACATGTAAGCAGACAGTAAAAACAGTCACAGAGAAACTGTCATGAGAAAATTAAAACAGAAATGGTATACAACTTATCTTAATTTTTTAAATCCAGTACACTGATTTCTTTAAGATTACAAAATTCTTTCCACATCAAATTATATTAGACAAAATTAATCCAAACCAGAGCAGCACTAGAAAAACAAACAAGATCTACTAGTTTTAAATACATCTGCTAAAAAGATTTTTAGCAGAATAGTGATTAACCACAGCTCTTTAGTTTCAAATAAATGCATGAATACCAAAGCCACTACATTTGAAGCAGGATTTAATCAGCAAAATGCTATAGCTCATGTTGTATTAAACATTTCCATCATTTAAAAATCATTTAGCATACCTAAAACACATCTTATTGAAAACTGTCATTTAACCTTTGAGTCTGGGAGACTCAAAGAGATACCAGAGATGAAATTAAAAATACAAAGAAAACATAGAAATTATTTATATTAAACATATCCTGACATAGCCATACCAGCTGCTGGAGTTACCAAATACCACATTTTGTTCTGCACAATTTTGTAAGAAGTGTGTAAAACCTAAGAGTGCATTTTAAAGAACACAATCAAATGAAAAAATCACTTTAAAACTACTTCTGAATGTGAGTACCTGTAGGCTTGTCCCAGACTTTTATATGCATCTATGAAGTCTGCTTTTTGCTTCAGAGCTTCTTTGAAGGATTCAATGGCTTCCTGCAGAAAGGTACCAACAGAAAAATTTGTAACTCATTATATTCATTGAATTTCAGCATCCTCAGTAGTTACTAGCTATGGGTTTACAGTTATATATCAAAACCTTTGGAAGAAACAAACAAAGCATGAATTTATTACAAAATCTATGGAGTAAAAATTATTACATAAAAAATGAAATACCAGAACATTCTTTACAGTACTGACAGATTTAGCTGGAATTCTTTTGTCTAATATGCAGTGGGAATGAGCAATTCTTTTAGCATTTTAATAGAGTTCAGAGGTGAAATCCCTTCAGAGTTTGCTTTCAAAGCTCAGTCTGGTCCCTAAGGCAAAGCAGTCTCTCCTTACAGTCTTCCTTCTTCATTCATACTACACTTCTTAAGTTTCGGAGGCCGAAAGACTCCTTCAAATCTGCACTCTGCCTTTAATTGTCTTATTGCATTCTTTGTTACTTCCACAGTTAGCAAACATTCTCTTGAGGGATTACAGAGTAAGTGATCATCTTCACACAACAGCACGTACTGTTGCTATTACTGCTATTACTGTTGTGTAGAATACAATGTAATAAAAATAAAAGCTAACAAAATAAGCATATGGTTAAAGAAATATTCCTCTTCAAAGAGCCTGATTTAGAACTCAGCTTTTCAAACTAGAGTGGCTACACAAACTTATGGCATATTCAATCTTGAGACTTAGAATTAAGGATGGAATAATCAATTATTTTATATTACTAAGGAATGCCTGAAAAGTATCTTGAAGTCTACAGTGCAATAAATTAGAAGCTGTAAAGGAAAGAATCCCTGGTATCTTCAATCGATTTAGAAATTCTTATTTAGAAAAACTATCAAATATATTCTGAGCACTACAACATGCACAAAAATATCCATTGAACAAAAATGTAGGACAATCACCTACAACTACTGGTAGGCACATATCCTATAGCTAAGTTTTAAAACCAAGATGATTATTCCCAAAAGCAGTCATCCAAATCAATCTCTTTTCACTCAAAAATGAACACAGCCACCCTCAACCCAAATCTTCAATTTTCAGCGAGCCTTATAAAACCTAACAGATGACATTTACAGCTCTCCTTTAAAAGGCAGCCTGCATCTGACTGGAAGCTAAGGTGTACCTGGGGATGAAAAACCCCAGTGACAATCTCTCCGAACATGAATATTAGACAGGGAAGATACTCCCTTTGAGAAAAGAAACTGGGGGGAAGGAGGTAGTGGCGCAGAAATGTGCTGACCTGTGTATCAGAAAGAAGAAAACTTTGCTTCTATTCTGCAAAGTGAGACAGCATTTATTTTTGCCAGCTGTATTTTCACTATCACTTTTTGGAGTCTCTGTTGCCTACACCAAAAATCAGAAATTCAGACTATTATTTGCAAGTATCTCTTCTGACTACTAGAAGACACAGATAATAAAAGTTCAATGACAGTCTGATGTTCTCACAGCATACAGTGAGACTGTGGAAAAAAATACCTCCTTGGGTACTAAAAAAGTGAGGAAGCAGACAGCAAAAAAAAAGAAAAAAAAAAAAGAAAAAAAAAATAATGATTGCTTATGAAAGATAGTGGGCTGAAACTCACAAGTCCTCAGCTGTCTCCAGGTTCTGCACACAACCCTTAATGAACCCCAAGCTGTTATGAGAGGCCAAAAAAAAAGACAGCTTCCACTGTTGGATTTCAGGAATCCCTCCATTGCATCTTCAGTTTTCAAACTGAGGATATCAGACAACTTGTGTACTTACTCTCCTCTATGAAAAATGGCAGCAGTATCTCTAAATACTTTACAAACAAGGAACAGGGGCAATATTACCACATGTGAAACAGAGAGAAGTTCTGAGTTACAAAATGGTGAAAACTTTAAAAAGACATGGGAAGAACTCACTTCCCTGATTTTAGAAACTGAAGGAGCAATTATGTTCGCTCAAGTTAGGTAACAGCCTTCCAGAAACAACACATAACTGAAATAAACTTGTATAAAGGCAGGGCTCAACCAGCACTTCCCTTGGTTACTTCCTAGCTCATTCAAGGAAGAGTTTAAAATTATTTTCCTCTTCATCCCTCTCCCCTTCCCAAAACCTAGAAAATCCCCATTTAATTTTGAAATTTTGAACATAATCATACAAATACTAGCAGAGGTGCTAAATACAAACATCTTTCAAAGCACTCCTTAAACATGTCTGTTATCACTGATCTACTGAGATTCAGCAGACCTGCAGTATTTACATATCATATCATGGAATCTTTATTTTGCTTGCACTCTTTTGCCTTAAAAATCTTCCTTGTGTGAGAGAAAATACATATATCAACACCTAAGATATGTCTACTATTTTATGGAAGTAACTTCAAATAAAGGGTATTGTTCTACATGAACTATTGTTCAATATAGATGTACCTTCAAAAGTCCTCTGTGAAAGAAGGTTAAGCCTTTATAAAGCATAGCTATAGGCTGATTTTTGTTCAGTTCCAGTGAGTGCTGAAAATCTTCATGGGCTGTTGCATAATCCTGTGATAAAGAAGATTTTAGATGACAGTGGAAACACAATACAAATGAAGAGGAATACATACTCTTCATAAAAGTAAACTACAGAATTTAGTTTAATATATGAAGTCAGTCTCAGGGCTAAGCAGCAATGATTATCAACTACCAATGAGAACATCAAAGAATGCACAATACACTTCCAACTTTCACAGGAAGTGCTGTATAAAACAAAGTAAATGGAAAAATAGCTGGAAGTAAACAGTGAAATGAGAAGAATCAAGTAGGAAATCAGCTATCTAGTATTCACACAATCTTTGAAGATAAAGCTACTGGTTCTACATTAAAGCTTTAAGAACAAAACACACAGATCACATAGCAAAATGGGATGTTAGCATTTTTGTACAGGTTTTTTATTTGTTTATTGTGAGGAGTGTTTTTTCTTAAGTATATAGAGGACTTACAACCTTGGCCATAACTATTTTCCTTTTTAGACTGGTGTTTATCAATACTAATTAGATGCAACCGTAGGTTACAAATCAAGTCAAAGTCTTTATCCATATCCTACTCCTCAAACACAAAAGAATCTGAGGTGTGCCTGCAAGGTACTTGTCCTCTGATCCTCTGCATTAAATAAATTTGCAAATGAAATCCTAAGAGAATACCTCTGAACTGTCAGAAAGCCAGCTAGAGGAGAATCAGGGCTTTTGTTATTATGTTTCCTATTTGGTAAATAGGAAAGAAGCTCTAGAACAAAAGTAACAACTAGCACAAAAGTCAAGAAAATAATCAACAACATCCCCATAACCAAAGTCAAAGAGAATCCCCAAAGTCCACTAACCTCAGATATGAAGTAAAGGGTACCTCTGTGCCTGTAGAGCCTTGCTGATGGTTGCAGCTGAATAGCTTTGGTGAGATCAGATAATGCTTCACTGATTCGTCCTAGTGGGGACAATATCTAAGAGTATAAAACCAAAACACAGTTTAGAGCAGACAGACAATAGATTTGCTTTAGAAATCTGAAAATTATTCTTTTCCATGTTCAGCTGTAACAGAGTAATTGTATTTGCTAGAATAGGCTGGAAAGTTCCACTATAAATTTCAGGACTCATCACCTTTAAAACCCTATGAAAGAGTAAATCTGGAAGAATTTTTCTCAAAACTATCAGTGTACATGAACATCACCAATAACATTTGCAGAAACCCAGTATTCCAAATTAAAAACAAGTCGGTCAAAGCAAAATACTCAATTTCAAGCTATTTCAACATATTCAAATGAAAATGTAATTAAAGTACTCTCCTAAGCCTTATTTGAAAAAACATTCCCCCAATGGAAAATGGTTCATTTTCCAATTATCTAAATGCCTTTCACATTTTTAGGTCAAGGTTCACAAATGTGCTACGAGATCACTAAAAACATTAAAACTGTGAATATTATGGCAGCTATCATTATACACTATGCTGACTTCAATATTTATGCTTTTGGTTTGCCTACAAAGCTGCTTCTTGACATCCACTTTCTGTAATTCAGCTGGAAAAACAGAACTTGATTTTCAAAATAAAAAATATATGTGGGTTGGAATGGTATTTAAATTACACGCACAAATATAAACTCAATATATTTCAATTTTTAAAGTTTGGTATTTTAACAACTAGTATTAACAATAGATTTACTAAGTTGACAGAAAGTGCAAACAGTAAGGGGCAAGTGATATCTTGATTCATTTTATAAAAAAAACTCTAAACACAAATGATCTTGCTATTTATGTACATATTTACGTATGTCAAAGACTGAACACTTAAACATATATGCCATTGCATTGGCTACAATAACTCTGCATGGTCTATATTTAATTTTAAAACTAAATATTCCACAAATTACACTGTTTGAGAGGAAATGCATCTATTTTAAAAGAAAGGAGGAATATTCACAGAAGAACACCAAGCTTAGTCATTAAATCAGTTAAGATGTAATTGGAAACAGTGTATAATTGCAACTTCTCCAGAAGTCTGAAAAGACAGAAAAAATGCTCACTTCTGCTCGCTGTTCAAATACTTCAGGATGATCTGGTTCTAGACTAATCACCCTACTAAGCTCAAACAGAGCAAGTTCAGCATTTTTCATATCCTGAAAAGGAGAAAAATAAACAAGGTGAACAACTGTGCAGATTTAGACTAATATACAGTCAAGATGAAGGACAGTGAGTTTGGCTGAGTGTCCAAAAGTGTATCAGTTTATATTAAAAGCCCTTCACACCTTGGCCAATAACATCAAGATGCAGTATTCTGCAAATAGGTGGAAAAAACCACCTGTCTGCTACAAATAACAAAACTAAACTTTTTTGTACACATCATCTTTGTGTTGTACCTCTAATAATTTATTAATATAACTCTGTGAATAAACATTAGGTTTATGGCTCTAGAGGTGCCTTTCTTGGCAGCAAACCAATGCATAGGCACACTCACACTCACCAGTGTTGTCATCATCACTGTCTGCAACTTAAGCCAAGCAGCACTGATAAATGCATTGATGCCAACAGCATCTTGCTTATCTAAATTTTTTAATTGTCCTCTATGAAGTGTAGGATGGAAGTAGTTACTTAATTGGAAAAAAAAATCTAAGTAATTATATAGCAAGTTCTGTATTAGATTTCACTGATCTTTTTCTTCTTTCTCAAAGCAAAGAAATTTGTACTTAACATCATCTTTGTGTCTTGAAGGTGCCATTCAAAAACTTTTATGAAGTGAAGCTGTATCAACATCTAGCTAAACTGAGAAAACAAACTCATGCTGATGTTAAAAACAGGGAAATATGACGGACTTCAAGCTCTTGCCAGCACCCCTAAATAATTAATGTTCTGTACAAAGAAAATTTTCAAGGAGTTATTCAATTATTCATTCTTCTAGAACTCTAGCAACCATTCAATCATGATTCAACAGGCCACAAAGTCAAACTACAAGGACCATGGTCTACTCATAAATTTCTTTCTGCTCAACAAATTATTTGAGCAGTAAGTATTGCAACTAAGTAATTTAACCTTGAATTTTATTTTAACAAAGTCAAGGTGGTATACTTATCAAGAGGCATAAGCAATCAAAAAGCAATATGAAGTTTACTGTATGGGAAGAGCTGACAATGTTCCCAAGCTACAATAAAAGACTTTTTTCATTTCCAAATACAGATTAGATGTGGAGATGAATTCAGTGGGACTTCACAAACTTGTCTCAGAGGCAAGGCACTGCCTGTTATCTTAACAGGCAACTCTGTCAAGAAGCTGGGGCTCACAGCCTTACTATCCACCACTCACAATAGTGCCTTATGTTCTCCTTTGGCACACTTATGTCACACAGCTTTACTTCCACAGTCCCACAGAGCAAACGTACCCAAGGCTTGAGTAGTGTGATCAACTGGATCCCTCAATGTTATACAGTGCACCCACCAAGGGACGGACTCATCACGGAAGAAGGACAACACAGACTTTGAGGTGTACTTACCATGTCCCAATCAGTCTAGTTACTCCTGTTACAGACTTTCTTATAGTTCAGACTCAAATAATTCAGTTGGATATTAATTTAAAGAATTATCTACTCACATGTAGTCCTTTTTTTCCATACGCTATCCCTCGTCCATAAATTGCACTAACCAGCTCAGGTTCTTCCTGTTAAACAAATAAAACATTAACTTGTGGCATGGGTTTTTTCATTTCTTCAATATGTATTTAATTCTAGCTGATCTACAGTAGTAAGCAATGAACAATCACAGCTGCCAGACAAAGAAATTTATTGTATTACAGTCCATTCTTTCATATGCTCACAACTTCCAATTCAATTTAATGGAATTGTTCTGGAGTATTTGTCTGGTAAAAAAGCCAAACAGAGTGCAGTTATAGTGCCAGTGACCACCTACCAGAAGCTATTACACAGTATACATTAGAATAGATTAGAATACACAGTATTCATTAGAATACTCTGTTACCCATCTTCATTAGACGCAACCTTACTGGTGATTATATAAATTCTTCTTATCAGTTCAGTGACATGAGACAGAAACATACAATTTGGCCACTCAAAGCTTATTTTGTATGCAATTTAAATTTAAAATTTGGAAGCAAGATATTGTGACACCCTGGTGAAATTTATCTTCAGACAGCAACTAAAACCAGAAGTATTCTACCAAAATAGTTCTGCAAAATTCAAACCAACTTTCCTTGGGTTAAATTTAATTTCATGACTTTCCTACTTGGGCACTTAGGGGGGATGCACCCTACACAGTGAATCTACTTCTTGTTTGATGTCATTTACTCCAGCCACAGTTTCTCATACAAATTTCAAGAACTACACAGCAAAACTGTTTTGTCAACACAACAATGCCTATGCAGTCAGTTTCCCTGAAAACCAGTCAGGAATCACACCATCTTCACACCTGCAAGGAACACAGCTGTGCTACAAAAGTTTGTAGCACAGGTCTGGTCTTATTTAACTGGGACATCTGCCAAGAAACAAACTCTTCCGTGGACAAAACAACGGAATATACACAGCACGTCAGTGCTGGAAGCTTGCCAGACTTGAGCTGATTCCAAGTTTACACTTGGCACCATTAACATCAACAGCAGGTAGCTTCCTACTTTTAATACCATGGCTAAGCAAGGCTGTTTTATTCAGTTAAATGTTTCAATGCTCACTTTATATGTATTTAAAACTGCCTTATGGAAAACAGAGTGAACAATCATGATCAGTTTACAGCCTTTCAAGCATACTATAAGCATGACATTAAAGCATACTTTAAACTGAGATGTGGGCATTGCAGAGGTACTCTATTACATAAACACTTCTCCCAGTATCTTTCTACTTGGGCATCTTGCTTATCTTCACTTATATTAAGTCTTCTTCTGAATAAAGACAGGAAACAATACATAAATCCAGTGGTTTTGGAAGCAGCATTTCTCATTAGGGTCAAAAAATTCCTCACATTAAAACAAATCAAAGGCAGATATCACTAAACACCTGTATCAACCCAATGAAAATAAAAGCACACAAAACCCCCAACATTCCTGTCCTCAGATAAATTCCCTGGAATAATTCCATTAAATTGTCACACTTCCATTCAATTTAAGAACGAGCCATATGACACTTAAAAAATACATGCTATTATTTGCAGTATTGCTTTCAGCTTGCATTTGTGTACTTCAGACAGTTTAAATAAAAAAGTATGTCCATGCTTCTGGATGTTCCAGGTTTTTAGCCATAAAAATACAGTATTTGAAATCAGCTTTAGTTGAAGCTTATAAATTGTTGGGGCTGGTTTTGTTTTAAATGTGACTACCACCTACTCAACTGCAGAAGATTCTGAATTCTTTATTTTGGTCAGGAAAAACACTCCCAATATAAGTATTAGTTATGTTTTATTTATATATTAAACTAATCAAATGCTCACTACTGAAAAAGGATAAAGCCAGCATACAAAATCATTTATCATCGTGAAAGCAATGTGTTACTTGCCACTAGCAATAAATTATCTCTGTCAGGGCTTTTTTTCTCATGTTACTGGCAACATGCTGTCACCCAAAAAAATCTACTTTAAAATATCTCAGCCTACACAATAAGCAGACAATCTAAGGAACTTCAGCACTGCAGAGGTCAGGTTTCTGAAGACACGTGCTTTTTTGGTCAAAGTGCCATAAAAACTTTATGCCTACAGATGAGAAAAATACTCACCAAATAACCAAGATACTGATCACCCAGTTCTAAGAGTATGCTTATGTTTGGACGGAAAAAAAAATGAACAAACAGTAGAATAATTACTCTCATTTAAGAATTCTTAATTTAATATTTTTTTCATTAAAGCCATATGTGGCAATGGATAATTTCATTAAGTTATTTTTTGGGGTCCAAGATGAAAACTTACCTGCAGCATTGTTGAAAAATGTCGTATAGCTTCATCATACAAGCCGTTGCCAATCAACACGTAAGCAATTGCTAACAAAACATTAAAAATGTAAATAAAACAGAATAAAAACTTTTTTTTATATTAAACACTACCGAATTGTAAAATGTTTAAGTTCCTACATTGCAGTGAAGATTAAAATAGTCAGAGGATTCCTGAACAGCCACCAAAATGACATGACTTCCCTCAGCCATTACCTAGCACTCATTAATTACTCAATTCATACTGTGCTCTTCAGAGCTGCTTTATGATTTGTTTGTGGGTTTTTTCTCTCCTTTTTACAAGTTGTTCAGGAAAGGGCCCATGTTTGCTTCTAAAATACTTAGGATCAGGAAAGGTACCATGATCCCAATATAATAGCCCTGGATGCTTTCCCAATTAAAAGTGCTACCTGGCTATCACTAACTTTTTTTGACAATTCCATTAGGGAACTTCTGCTTGTTTGTACACATATTGCTGAACTTTATTAGTTCACAATAAGGTTTTCCTTCATTTGAATTAACTAGAAATACCTTAACGGATTTCATTATTTATGAAATTGAAACTGAAAACCAACTGAGTCTTTACCTATGTTATAATTATGAAAAGCTTTAAAGTCCTTGCACAACCCCCCATTTTGAAGTAGAAGCCAAGTGTTTGAAAAAGAAATAGACCATTAGAAATACATTCCTGTAATCTCCATAAGATATAAAAATACAGTCAAATCACAAGACTGGAAAGCTGTAGTTGTGCTTGCATGACTGAAGTTCAGTCCTGATAGCTGAGTATCTCAAGATTGTTTCATTTTGCATGTTTTAATCTCCCACAGTTCTTAACTCTAAACTAAGCTCTGTCTATTCTGCCAACAAAACGCAGTATCTTGAAGACCACAGCTATGAAAGTTAGAGGGAACTCTTCCCCAGGCAGTTTGTTCAAACAGCTAGCAGTGGAACTATGAGCAGGATTTCACCTTTCCCCACTTACAGTGAATTTAGCAGTCATCCAAACAGAACAGAAGAGGCAACTCTCAGCTTAATTATTTATTCAAACATTAGAAGAGACAAATAAGTCAGTTAAAGCAAAGGCATTTTTAATAGGACACAGACACTTATCTTTCAGGCAGGCAGAGCCACACTGTTTTGGCAGTGTTGCTAAGCACAGTTCATTAAAGAAGGAAAACAGTTAAATGAAAGAGAAATAAGAAATGTATTTAATCCAGAGCTTGTCTCATAACTCAGAGCACTTCTATTATGAAGAAAGAAATATTTGAATGCAACATAATCTTCCTCCTCAATACATAAAGAGCTTCACTTGCCACAAATACATAGTATTGCCAAAAAAGGGAAAAAATGGGCAGGGTGAAGGACAGGATGAAGAGCTCTTCAACTTTCCTCATTTCATTCTTCTATAAGACTATACTATATAGTATGTTTAGGGTTCCAATCCCAGAACACAGAAAAGCTGGCATGTAAAATAAAAGCAACTCAACCATTCCAGTATTAAGAAAAAAACTGGAGGAAGCAAGGTAATGAAGACTTATACTGTCACTCAACTGTCTTGCTCCTAACGACTGTACATAGTTTATACAAGACACTCAGCAAAATGCCAAACTGAACTATGAACTATGTCATGAATTATGTCTGCAAAACTATGGCAAGTGGTTGACAGCTGGCACCTGATACAGTATCAGTTTCTTTTTAAATGGTATCTTTTTGATTTTTTAATCTTTAATATTACAAAAATACAAGTAAGTACTTCATTATGAAAAACCTAACGGACAACAATGGTCCATTAGCCAAAGTATTTCAGTACCAACATGGCTTCAGAAGGCCCCAAACATTCTGCATCACTTTTCCTCAGAACAGTTGAAAGTAACATGCACAAACAAGAAGGACCAACCCAGGTTCCTCACACCATGACACCCTTGGACTGAAGTGGGTAGATAGGTGCCAGTCTACATGCCAAACATGAGGACAGAGACCTTCTAGCATAGTCTTCCAGGTCTACAGAACAGATACTAAAAGTATCAGATATTTTCATCTGAATACAGTTTGGTATTCTTTGCAGGATTTTATGAACATACCTAGGTAGTCTAGGAATATGAAAAAAGATTAAGCCCCCTAATTTTCCTGGATAAATCCATGAAGGTAGAAATTGTGTCCAAAAAAAACCTACTTAATTGTTTGAAGTTCATTAGAGCAGAATAAAATCTGTCTTTGCTCTTATATAAAAGATGGTCTGCTGCCTTCCTTGACACACACTCTCAACAATCTCTCTGCTGCCTCGTAGTATCTCTGCATTTGAAGAAGCAGTGCAACTCCATTCTCAAGTCCTTTGAGAAAAGTATTTCCTGTTCATTTACCTGAAATGCCCCCTTTTTTTTGCACTGAGTGTGCTTCGAAAAACTTCAAGTAGCAGCCTAGGGCATAATTCAGAAAGTCTTCCTGCTGCCTGTAAGTGTTGATGGGAGGAGTGTGGAGAGGGGAAACAGATCCAAGATCTATGTTTTATAGAAAGCATACTGCATTGGTAAAATTTTATGGATGTTTCAAAAGTTTTAGTCATCAACAATGACAGAAAAGGGAAACAGGAAGTAGCTGAGCCTGTTAAAAAGGACTTAATCATAATTCTTTTTGAACATCTGCTTAAGCAGACATGGTGAAGAATTCTGGTGAAGAATTCTAGTGAAGGAAATAGGAAAGGTTTTTAGCAACAGAAATAAATATCTGCTTTATATGACCAGAGAACACGTGCTGTATTTCCAGACTTATTAAGATCAATTTGAAGTTAATGCATCACTTCAATCATCAATTTTCAAAACATTTAGTGCTAATAATTAGCACATCATTCACCTGCACAAACCTTATATAAAGCATCTTACCCAATTCTTCGTTTGTGTTGTCATTATCAGTAGCAAATGGAAATCGTTTTTGCTCTGCAAGCAACTTCGCTTGACTCTGTAAAACATCATATTTTTAAGTCTTCAGCAAACAACAATACAGAATTTAACAGAAAATCCACGTCTTAAATCCTTAAGAGAATGCCTTAAACCACAAAGTTAAAACTAATGTGATTTCACTAAGGTAACTGAAACCGAGTTCATTCTTAGTCTTCCAGACAGAGAAAAGTTTCTCTTTTCTTAGTCAGATGCTGCGGTTTTCTGCTCTAACATAAGAGTAACCAAGCTTCAGAAAGAACACTGTCAGCATTTTACCAGGAACTGATGTGTCTGTACTGCACTTGCTTAAGGTGAAGTTTTTAAGTCTTTTTAAGACACCTTATGTCATATGAAAGTTTATACTCTTGACCCTATATTTAGTCCTTTGTCTCCTGCAAAGGGAAGGGTACTGCAGAAGAGTAAAATACTGAAAATAAACACTGAATAGAAAATCACTCCATCAATACAGGAAAGTTTAACTTCACAATGCCATACTAAAGTAAAGAGCCTGTCCTTTTAACAATGCCATTCTATCAGTTCTACACTTTGTTCAAATTGTAGCCTTATCTAGGATGTCTGTTCCTTAAATAACGCACCGATACAAACCAATACTGTCAAAACCAAAATCCTCAGAAATGCAGGGATACTCAGCTCTGTTTGTTTTCACAACTATTTTCCATAGATAGCTGTAAGCCTACTAGAGTAGTTTATATTAGAAAAATACAAAATATTTATTTAAATTAATAGGTCTTTCAAACTGTTTTAGGAAACAAGAAGGGGGAAAATAACATCTCTCTCCATTCAGTTCTCTTCTTTCCATTCAACTAAACAGCTCATTTCCTCTAGTGTCCTCCTCTCAGGTCGTTTTGCCTGTCCAATCAAAAGTAGCCACAACACCTGTGTCCACGACACGGACATTTTATTTGTCTGCAAGGTGCAAAAGTAAAATGGTCAAATCCCATTGCACAGTTTTTGCCCTGTATGTCTAATGATGAGGATAATGTTTGGTCTGCTCAGAGAACTTCAGCATTTTGGAGGGCATGAATGATTACCAAATGGATTTTACAAACCTTTTTTTTTTACTGCAATTGAAGATGATGAATGAGCTTTGCATTATACCATAACACTCTGAAATTTGTTACTCCACCTATATCTGCACTTCTACAATAACAGAGTGCAGCAGTTATTTCTCTTATAGAGAAAGGCCACTAAAAAACAGCAGAAAAATGAGCAGGGTTCAACAGGTATAACAATAAGAAAACTAAATCTCCATTGCAATCCATATGCATCTACAAACACAGCCTTTTTATATCATCAGTGGCCTTTGTGTAATTTCCAGAAAATCTACTTCAGAAAATGACCTTTAACACTTAACTCTGCAAAACATTATTCTTCTATAATTGCCTTAATATTAGGAAAAACACCACAACATTTTTACTCAAGGACAACCTCTTCCTTGGTGGATTTACAAAAATAGGTCTACACATCTTTGTCTGCAGACAAAGATAAGATATAGCAAGATTCTACACTGGGTATTAGAAAATAAGCCACAAGCAAAAGAATCTTACAATACATTACAATAACTTCCTACAGACTACTGAGCTGCATGTGGCAGCAAGAGAAGTACCATTACCTCACCTGTTTTGTCATTACAGAGTAACAGAACAGTTGGGGTGGCAGAGAAAGTGGTTTCACACTTCCTCAACAAACTCTGAATTCAGGTATAGGTTAAACATCCTGCAACTCTACATGCAAAAAACTGTCAGTCATTCTGCCTTTAAGAAACAGGAGAACTTTCATCATAGCACCATATCCCAACAGGCTTAATTGTTGCTTGTTGCTTTCTTTAAAACAACCTTTTTTTTTTTTTTTGAAACAGGGGAATTTCTTACCAACAAATACACATTTCACTGTGTTGAAAAGAACTGATACTGTTGGACTAGACTAGACAGATCTTCTGACGAATATATGATGAATATATTGAGAATACTCAAGTTAAATAATTGGCTTAGTGGATTTGCAGGATAGTAGTTTTAATTCCAAGTGTCACCATTGGAGAAGTTGCTTCCAGTTTTAATATTGCTTCCACACTCCTTCATAGCCAATAATTTCTAAAAATTCGCCAAGGTTTCTTTGAATATTCAGATGGAAATTATTTGAAGATTTTCAACACCTGTACTCTACTGGACTGAAGATGCAACATCAAATCTGTGTTCTGATGTATTGTATTTGTTCAAGATCAAAAGGCTAAGAGTAGTGGTGCAAGAAAACCCAAATTCCAAAATAATCCTCTTGAAGTCTCTCTACCAAAATACACTCTTCTTTTGTTAGAATACTCTTCACATGCCAGGTCTGTATTACATTTAGTGAAATATGGTCTGAAGCCTCTAACTCTCATCTTTGCACAATGTTACTTCTGTGGAGACTAGAAGTCATTACTCCTACTTCTACACACGTTTTGTGGTAAACTTCAGGAAGTTACTCTGGGTAGAAACTACAGCACCTCCCCGTTTTCATGCATAGCCCCTGCACCCTTAAAACCAAAAAATTAATAGGCTGATTAATTGAGGTGAAGGTTAGATCTCAGTGACAACATCAGCTTCAATCAGTTGACAGCCCTAGAGACTCGTGACAGATTACTACAATGTAATACTTTTATGAGCAACTTGAGTTTATTCATACTTAAGCCTTTGGGCAGCTATGCCCACTGATTAATAGATTCTATTTGCAGATATTTCCCTGAACATCATTCTAAGTGGTTATGCAGCTGAAGTGATCTGCAACTTCAACAATCTATTTCAATTGTTTTGTACGTTATATTCTTGATAACATACCAGAATTTTTTCTGTATTCAGGGAAAGCATAGATTCACAAGATGTCCCTCCTATGTCACAATCCGATTCATGGAAGTGCAAAAATGATGAATCTGGGAGAAAAGAGAGAAAACACCTTTAGGAACTTGCAGAGTTACATATATCTTCTATTAGCACATCTCACATTTCGTCACGTTTGGCTGAACTGCTTCCCCACTGGGCACCCCACAGGGCAGAACTTTCATGAAGTGCTTTCTGCCCATAGCACTACACCCACACAGCCAGGGAAGCAATAGCTGACATGACAGCTTTTATATAATTAGTGTTATCCCTACTTATGCTTTTGGCTAAAAAGAGATAAATAAAAAGACGTGCTAGAAAAATGGGGCAGAGTTAAAAAAGGAGGAAGCTGGAAGCAAATAACAAAAGCTTGGGGTAGGCATGTCCCCTTTCAGCATTATGATTCCATTCTCTCACCCAAGAAATAACAGATAAAATTATCATTCCAATCCCAGAGAGGAAAATAAATGGAATTGACCATAAAGAGGTAGGGAAAAAGCTGCAGGAAGCAGAGGTATAAAGACTGTGAAAAGCAGCCAGAATAGCGAACTGTAATTGACTGAACATATACAAAGTCACACTACTAAGAATGTCATTACAAAAAGTGTAAGACTGATTCATTTCTATAAAAAGTCAAACACAGCTTGTTGGCATAGCAGAGAAAAAGCTTAAGATATCAAACAAATAACAATAATAATCAACAACACCCCCTCAGACTGATAGACTATAGAAGCCACTACTCCCCCTACATGATGCTTTTAATTGCTATTCAACAGAATTCTTAACTTTTGAACCTTTGGATCCTAAAGCTTCTATCTTCTTTAAATATTTCAAGAGTAAATATGAAAAAGAAAATATGCAGCATTATCTCCTTGAATCCATGCCACAAATACCAAATTTTATCATATTCTTTAATGTTTGTAAATCTAAGCTTGATGCTAAGTTTGAAAGGCTGGGGGGCAGGGTGTGCTCTTATATATTGACTTCTTAAGGACTGCAGTTAGTTAGTTCCCTATCTCTCACAAGCACAGAGCTAGAAAAGAAACAGTCTTCTTACAAAGAGAAGTCAAAATAGCATGTAAAATCATTCCCTGTAAATAGGAACTTGGATCTACGTTGAGCCATAAATGATAACCAGTGGGAGAAGTTTTACAACAAAAGCAAGAGTGGTAAAAAGCAGAAGGTCAAAGTTTAAAGTCAGTCCTGTGAGAACAGTGGCAAATCACTCATAGATTCCAAAAAGAGTGTTGCCAGCATGAAGTTTCATCACTGCCCTTTGTTCTTCACATTGGCCAAACCCTCCCGTGCTATGGCAGGATTATTAACACGTTACTCATTCCCGTTGGTGCTCATCAGTGACTTAAGAGTTTTGGCTGCAGACTCACTGAGAAACTTTCACTGCAGAAACCAAAACAAAGAGGTGCAGGCATGGCCTACCTCTGGAATAATTTTCTCCACAACAGCAAGGATTTCGTGACGGAATTTTTTGCAAGGTGGTAGGGAATAAGACAGCCAAGCCACAAGCTTGATACAAGCTACAGCAGGGAAAGGCCCCCTCAAATCTTGCAGTTCTTGGGGCAACAAACTGCTTTACTCATAGGGAAAAATGGATCTGCCTTTGTCTGCAAGTCAGACAGAATCAAAACTGAACCACATTAACAACTTCATGAAAACCTAGAAACACCAACCAGAGACAGTACTTTGGACCTTGTAGTAGGCTACAGGGAAAACTATTTGAGACAAAAAAAAATCTCAGCTTCTGTGCAAGTTGTACTAAAACAAAGGCTGAGAGCTTAAGGGAATTTTTCAACCGGCAATTCATTTAGTCCTAACACTTAAACAGCAAGGAGTGAATTGGTATACAGCTATTTCAAGGTAAGTATGTTGTTCTGTGACTAACGGCTATCTTATTATCCGTGCATGCAAGGAGCCTGAGATACCTGATGATTTAAGCAGAATTCCTTGTATCAATCCCAGTTACACTGGTTTCTTTAAAACAACATCCGTCATTAAATTAAAATCTAATCTTCCAAATCTGCCTCTGAAGGAGTACCTTGAGTCAATCATTCATGTCAGGTCTAGTAACAGATGTAATCAAGAGCTTTGCCATTTATTAACTTGTAGGGTATACAGATTTTTATCTCAACACTGGGTGAAAGTCTTCTTGTTTTATGCTTAAGCTTGAATAATTTGTAGCAACTGTTACCTGAGATAACTTTCACGGTCTGATTTCATGTTTACATACTATGGCTCCCAGCCATTTGAGACACATACACACACAAAAAAAAAAGATAAAAAACGAACCAAAGAACTTTATAATGTGAAGACAAAAGCACATACACAGGGAGAGGGGAAAGCAAAAACATAGGTGCAGGAAACTCATAAAAAGTTATTTCCTCAAAGTCTGTTTTTCAAGTGGATTATACTAGTTTTATATTAGTTGTTAGGGACCATGGGAATTGTTGATATGATCATAGGCTTCATGAAATAAAGGGTGGGAAAAATCACAAAACCATGCTGACAGCTAGGAAGTCAAGACACATCATTGGTTATTCTCTTATATGTAACTTAGTATCACATTCCAAGCAATTGATAAACCTTTTTCTTCATCTGTATTATGTGCACATTGTGATTCAGACTGGCATTTTTGTACGGCCCATTCACACCATGCTCAAGATCAACAATTGTAACCGATTAAACAACATGATCCAAATACAAAAGATACTCAAGCACATAAAAATAGTTTTAACCATGCGTGTATTACAAGACATCAATTAACCTGAAAAACAGCAGATCTGCTACCCAAACTTGGCAATCATAACGAGAAGCATCCAGTTCACCAGCAAAATATATATAACTGTAGCTGAAATTAAATCAAGCCACATTCCACTCACTGAAACACAGAACGGATAGGGCTGGAAGAGACCTAAGGAGATCATCCAGTCCAACCCTCCTGCAGGGTCACCTCGAGCAGGTGACACAGGAACACGTCCAGGTGGGTTTTTAATGTCTCCAGACAGGGAAAATCCACAAGTTCCCTGGGTAGCCTGTTCAAGTGCTCTGGCACCCTCAACATAAAGGTCTTCCTCAAGTTGAAGTGGAACTTCTAGTGTTTTAGTTTATGGCCACTACTCCTCGTCCTGTCTCTGGGCATCACCAAAAAGTCTGGCACCATCCTCTTAACACTCACCTTTGAGATATTTATCCATCTTAACGAAATTCCCTCTCAGTCTCCTTTTCTTTAGACTAAACAGGTCCAGCTCCCACAGTCTCTCTCCGTGAGAGATGCTCCACACCCCTGGACCCTGTCCAGCAGCTCCTTATCTTGTACTGAGAAACTCAGTAATATGAGCGCGGGGTGCTGGCATATCTCCATACAACTGAATGCAGGAATTAAAAAGCAGGCAGAATCCAGCTGCTGGGCTCGGGAGGTGAGTGAGGCAGCAGGGATCCTCCCGTGTGATACCTAAGGCTTGCCCGTCCCAGGAGTGAGAGGTTTGCCTCGGCTCGCTGCCACAGCCTCTATGGCTCGGCGCCACACAACGGCACGGCGCGGCTCGGCGGTGCAGCTCACACGCGAGATGCCTCGCTCGCTGTGAGTCAGCTGAGCGGCAGCGCCGTGCACAGCTGAGGGGCCACCGGCAT